>AVPN01000815.1:5677-36029 GCA_000695325.1 Pleurobrachia bachei
CGGAGGGGCGATTGTGACTTGTCACCGCGTGGTTTGCGCTGTGTCGAGGCGCCGCGCGGTGACAAGTCACAACTTTATTAGGGATCCCTATGTCAGACGTCATCAGCTGTAACAACAATGAAAATGAAAGTGTATTTGTATAGATTTTGATCAACGTAAAAAAGTTGCGAACACGAAGAAACACAAAAATTTCCCCTTTTTTCAACCGTTTTTTAGCGTTCCGTGGCTCGGGCGCCCCTTTCCGACTACCCTTGCATTTATAATGAGCTGACTGTACCATTTTAAAGTGATGATACCAAGTAAAAACAATCAAGGATCCTTAAAGAGATAATTTCTAACAAAATTGTGTTTTAGGCATGGCTGATTTAGACATTTATTCGGGGTTTGATGAGGTGAACGACCTGAGCCAGCTGCAGAACGAAGAGGTTTTTCAAGAAGCTGTAAAAACAAGCTATGGACAACGTAGAGGACCTCTTGTTGTCCCCGCTACTCGGGGTGGGGCTGGGTTTGGGGCCAAAAAGCCACCTCCAACGACCGCCATGAGGGGTGTTTTGGGTTCCCGGAGGGGCACTGCATTACGAGTAGGTGAAGACGGTGGTACTGCCAGGCCCATTTCAGCCATTAATGCTGCTGGATTCACTGCAGGCGGATCCAAGGCTACGATCGGGGCTGCATCTTTCCGATCTGCAACCGGGGAGACGAAGCTGGAGGAGACGCCGGAGCAGACGATCAAAAAGATGGAACGAGAGATTATGGACCTTCTTGATGAGAGTTCATTCGCCCTGGAAAACAAGCAACACAAGCAGGCTCTTGAGAAGGCAAATAAGGCTGTAACAAAGGAGAAAATTTTGCAGCGTCACCGAGATTTACAGGGATTTGCTGAACAAACCTACCTTGACCTCACTTACTCGGTCTACTTCAACTCAGGAAATGTTTTTGAAGCTTGTGAAATGTACCAAGAAGCTCAATCTGCATACATGTCCATTATCAAGAATAAGGCGTTCAGTAACGCTGGGAGGTTTAGGGTCAACTTGGGTAACATACTGCTGAAGCAGGGCAAATACACTGAGGCAATTCGTATGTACAGGAGGGCTCTTGATCAAATTCCTGAAACGCACACCTATATGAGGATCAAGATTCTGAAAAATATTGGAATCAGTTTCATCAAGATGAGTCCTCCTCAATATTCAGATGCCATCGTGTCCTTCGAGCACATCATGAAGACCAAAGCTGATTTCAAAACTGCCTTCAACCTGACCCTATCTTACTACGCAATCGGGGACTCTGACAAGATGAAGAAGGCCTTCCATCGGCTCCTAGCAGTTCCCATTGAGGGGATGGAGGACGAGGACCGATATCTCCAATACGGAGAAGACCCTCATTCCTCCCTCGTCATGGAGGCGATCAAGGATGACGAACTCCGGAAGATTGAACGGGGCAAACGTCGTTATGCGGAAAAGTGTATCATCCAGGCTGCGAAACTGATTGCACCCGTGATCGAGAACTCGGAGGCGCTTGGATTTGACTGGTGTGTGGATTGTGTGAGGGATTCCCAGCACACTGAACTGGCCAGTGAGTTGGAGATCAACAAGGCTATCATGTACCTGAGACAGAAGGATTTCCAGAAAGCTGTTGAGGCTCTGAAAGTGTTCGAGAAGAAAGATAGCAAGATCGCATCTACAGCTGCGAACAACCTGTCCTTCCTGTACTACCTGAAAGGAGAGAATAAGGAAGCTGAAAAGTATGCGGATCAGGCTATTGAGAGTGATAGATACAACCCATACGCACTTGTCAACCGAGGCAACATCCATTTCAAGGCCGGGGAGCTTGAAAAGGCCCGGGATTACTACCAAGAATCACTATCTATTGAGTCGGGATGTGCCGAGGCTTTGTACAATCTGGGTCTAACTTATAAGACGATGAGCAACATTGAGGGTGCGTTAGAGTGTTTTGAGAAACTCCATGCCATTCTGAACAATTGCCCAGAGGTTATTTACCAAATAGCAATCCTGTATGACATGAAACAGGACGTTCAGCAGAGTATGGATTGGTTTATGCACCTGATAACGATTGTCCCCACTGACCCTGGGATCTTGTCTAGTATTGGTGCTATTTACGATCAGGATAGCGATAGATCCCAGGCATTCCAATACTTCCTCGAATCCCATAAATACTTCCCCTCTGATATTAGCACCATTTCGTGGCTCGGTGCGTTTTATGTTGACGGCCAGTTCCATGAGAAAGCGATCCAATATTTTGAGAAGGCCTCCTTGATTGAGCCCCAGGAGGTTAAGTGGCAGTTAATGATAGCAAGTTGCTACAGACGCAGTGGTAACTATCAACAGTCTCTCGTTACCTACAAGAAAATCCACCTGAAGTTCCCTGAAAACGTTGAATGTCTCAAGTTCCTGGTTCGGATTTGTAGTGATCTAGGTTTGAAGGAGGCCAACGAGTATGCGAATAAGTTGAAAAAGGCGGAAAAGGCTAAGGAGTTGCGGGATCAAAGGCGTGATAATAGTGGTCGTCGGAGTGGGAGACAGAGGGGAAGTGGGGGTAGCGAGAGATCAAGTGCCCGGAACTCTCGGCAGAACTCAGGTACACGCCGAACTGAGGACCAAACTGCACCAGCTGCTGCACCAAGAGATACTGCCAGTGGGAGAAAGAAGGCGGTAGATGCTACGTATAGCGATCCGATAGGGGAACTGCCGCCTCGACCTAGGACCGCTGCCAGAACCAGGGTAATGGATGATGATGAATTTGGGGATGAGGAACTCGGAGATGACCTTCTTCCCGAGTAAGTTCATGATCTCGGAGATGACCTTCTCCCGGAGTAAATTGGGGAACTTGGAGATAATCGTCTTCCCGACTTCTTTTAGACTGCGATATAGTGTGTGTGAGGCGATAAAAGATAAATTACTCGTGTAAAAAGTGTAACTAAAGATTCACCTTTCAAAATTATACTATTTTCGTTTCTCAGATTGTTTGTATTTCCTTATCTCCTACTCCAACACCCCATGAATCTTAACCCCATTTTCCTAGTTCTTCAGTCTCCACAAAGCCCTCTCCGGCTCTCCCCTTACCTATATCACAACCCTATCTCACCTTTATAGCGATGGTCGGTGCCCCACCGCGGGCCCAACTTCGCCTCGACTGGATATATGGGTACCGGGGCCACCAATGCCGCAACAACGTCTACTACCTTGCTACCGGGGAGATCGTCTACTTCGTGGCAGCAGCAGCTGTAATCTATCATCCTATCAAGAAGTCTCAGCGGTACTTTATAGAGCACACTGATGATATCATCTCCCTGGCCCTTCATCCTGATCTGAAGACGGTGGCGACGGGAGAAGTTGGGAGTAGCCCCCTGATTTGTGTCTGGGATAGCACCACTCTGTCCATCACTTCCCTGTTGTCTGGGCACCATACCGCAGGGGTTACCGCACTGGATTTCAGTTCTAGTGGCAATCTTCTGGGGTCAGTGGATCTGGCGACTAAGTGCACGGTGTGTGTTTATGATTGGAAGAAGGGAAAGTTACTCGCTTCTCACACTGCCCACTCTGAGCGGGTTTTTGATGTTAAATTCAGGCCTGATGATGACAGTAGTCTAGTTTCTTGTGGTGTAAAGCACATCAGCTTCTGGAAACATTGTGGAAATGCGTTGAGGATAAAAGTGGGGAAAGTAGCTGGAAAGGGAGGTGCGGGTGGAGAGGTTCAGAGCCAGATGTGTCTCGTGTTTGGATCTGAAGGGAAGTGCTTTTCTGGAACACTTTCAGGTTTGTCTAATTCATGTCATGATTACAGAATTTAGTAACTTATCGTGTACCCTAACCTCTCAAACTCCCCTCCCCAATACCTCTCCCTCCATTTATTATTCTAACCCCAATAGTCAATACCTCCCACTAATTTCACTTCTAACCCAAATACCCCTCCCCATCTAGGTGACATCTACCAGTGGAGTGATGGAGAGCTAACATCAATCGTATCAACGATCAAAAAGATGGAACGAGAGATTATGGACCTTCTTGATGAGAGTTCTTTTGCCCTGGAAAACAAGCAACACAAGCAAGCTCTAGAGAAGGCAAACAAGGCTGTAACAAAGGAGAAAATTTTACAGCGTCACCGAGATTTACAGGGCTTTGCAGAACAAACTTACCTTGACCTCACTTACTCGGTTTACTTCAACTCAGGAAACGTTTTCGAAGCTTGTGAAATGTATCAAGAGGCCCAATCTGCGTACATGTCAATCATCAAGAACAAAGCGTTCAGTAACGCTGGGAGGTTTAGGGTGAACTTGGGTAACATACTGCTGAAACAGGGCAAGTACACTGAAGCTATCCGGATGTACAGGAGGGCTCTAGATCAAATTCCTGAAACACACACCTATATGAGGATCAAGATCCTGAAAAATATTGGAATCAGTTTCATCAAGATGAGTCCTCCCCAGTACTCAGATGCCATCGTGTCCTTCGAGCACATCATGAAAACCAAAGCGGACTTCAAAACTGCCTTCAACCTGACCTTATCTTACTACGCGATCGGGGACTCCGACAAGATGAAGAAGGCCTTTCATCGACTCCTAGCAGTTCCCATCGAGGGGATAGAGGACGAGGACAGGTATCTCCAATACGGAGAGGACCCTCATTCCTCTCTCGTTATGGAGGCGATCAAGGATGATGAACTCCGGAAGATTGAACGGGGCAAACGTCGCTATGCTGAAAAGTGTATCATCCAGGCTGCGAAACTGATTGCTCCTGTGATTGAGAACTCGGAGGCGCTTGGATTTGACTGGTGTGTGGATTGTGTGAGGGACTCTCAACACACTGAACTGGCCAGTGAGTTAGAGATCAATAAGGCTATCATGTACCTGAGACAAAAGGACTTCCAGAAAGCTGTTGAGGCTCTCAAAGTTTTCGAGAAAAAAGACAGCAAGATCGCATCGACCGCCGCGAACAACCTTTCCTTCCTCTACTACCTGAAAGGAGAGAACAAGGAAGCAGAGAAGTATGCGGATCAGGCTATTGAGAGTGACAGGTACAACCCATACGCTCTTGTTAACCGAGGCAACATCCACTTCAAGGCTGGGGAACTTGAAAAGGCGCGAGATTACTACCAAGAATCGCTATCTATTGAGTCGGGGTGTGCTGAGGCTCTGTACAATCTGGGCCTAACTTACAAGACCATGAGTAACATTGAGGGTGCGTTGGAGTGTTTCGAGAAACTCCATACCATTCTAAACAATTGTCCGGAGGTTATTTACCAAATAGCAATCCTGTATGACATGAAACAGGACGTTCAACAGAGTATGGATTGGTTTATGCACCTGATAACGATTGTCCCTACTGACCCTGGTATCCTGTCTAGTATCGGGGCTATATACGATCAGGATAGCGATAGATCCCAAGCATTCCAGTACTTCCTCGAATCCCACAAATACTTTCCCTCCGATATTAGCACCATTTCGTGGCTCGGAGCGTTTTATGTCGATGGCCAGTTCCATGAGAAAGCGATCCAGTACTTTGAGAAGGCCTCCCTGATTGAACCCCAGGAGGTCAAATGGCAGTTAATGATAGCAAGTTGCTACAGGCGCAGTGGTAACTACCAACAGTCTCTCGTTACTTACAAGAAGATCCACCTAAAGTTCCCTGAAAACGTTGAATGTCTCAAGTTCCTGGTCCGGATTTGTAGTGATCTGGGTTTGAAGGAGGCTAACGAATATGCGAATAAACTGAAAAAGGCGGAAAAGGCTAAGGAGTTACGGGATCAAAGGCGTGATAATAGTGGTCGGAGAAGTGGGAGACAAAGGGGAAGTGGGGGTAGCGAGAGATCAAGTGCTCGAAACTCCAGACAAAACTCAGGAACACGCCGAACTGAGGACCAATCTGCACCCGCTGCTGCACCAAGAGATACTGCTAGTGGGAGGAAGAAGGCGGTAGATGCTACGTATAGCGATCCGATAGGGGAACTGCCGCCTCGTCCCAGAACCGCTGCCCGGACCAGGGTGCTGGATGATGATGAATTTGGGGATGAGGAGCTTGGAGACGACCTTCTTCCTGAGTAAAGTGATGAACTTGGAGATGATCGTCTTCCCGGGCAAAATGAATGTTCTTTTAGACTGTGTGTGAGGCGATATAAGAGATAAATTACTTGTGTAAAAAGTGTAACTAAAGATTCACCTTTCAAAATTATATTATTTCTCAGATTGTGTGTACTTCCTTATCTCCCGACTCACACTCCAATACCCAACTAACGTTGATATACCTTCCTAGTTTCCCAGCTCTTCCATCTCCACTAAAAGATAACCCATCTTCCCTACCATTTCACAACCCTACCTTACCTTAAGTCTCCATTAACCCCTATCCCACTACTGATGTCTATAATACAACTAAACCCTATCTCACCTATAGCGATGGTCGGCGCCCCACCGCGGGCCCAACTACGCCTCGACTGGATATATGGGTACAGGGGCCACCAGTGCCGCAACAACGTCTACTACCTCGCCACCGGGGAGATCGTCTACTTCGTGGCAGCGGCAGCTGTAATCTATCATCCTATCAAGAAGTCTCAGCGGTATTTTATAGAGCACACTGATGATATCATCTCTCTTGCCCTGCACCCTGATCTGAAGACGGTGGCGACGGGAGAAGTTGGGAGTAGTGCTCTGATATGTGTTTGGGATAGTACCACTCTGTCCATCACGTCCCTGTTATCTGGTCACCATACCGCAGGGGTGACCGCACTGGATTTCAGTTCTAGTGGTAATCTCCTGGGGTCAGTGGATCTGGCGACCAAGTGCACGGTGTGTGTTTATGATTGGAAAAAGGGAAAGTTACTTGCGTCTCACACTGCCCACTCTGAACGGGTTTTTGATGTTAAATTCAGGCCTGATGATGATAGTAGCTTGGTTTCGTGTGGTGTAAAGCACATTAGTTTCTGGAAACATTGTGGAAATGCGCTGAGGATAAAAGTGGGGAAAGTAGCTGGAAAGGGAGGTGCGGGTGGAGAGGTTCAGAGTCAGATGTGTCTCGTGTTTGGATCTGAAGGGAAGTGCTTCTCTGGAACACTTTCAGGTTTGTTTAGTTTATGTTTTGATTACAGAATTTAGTTACCTATACCCTAACTAATAGTTAGGGTATAGGGTAGGTAACTAAATTGGGGATAACTAAAGATAGTCAGTAACTATCCTTAGTTACCCCCAATCAATACCTCCCCCTAATTCACAAAGAGAAACAAGTTAGTTCAAGTTGGACAAAAACACCCTACCCTCTAACTTCATAGTCCCTACAACTCCACTTATTATTCTAACCCCATTACCTCCCCCTAATTCCACTTCTAACCCCAATACCTCTCCCCGATCCACTGTAGATGGTCACCTCACTACCTCTCGATTGTAGTTAGCATAGTGGTGCTCACACCGGCGCTGTGTTTGCCCTACACCGCTCCGCTGAAGGCATTGCCAGTGGGGGTAAAGATGCTATTATCAAACTGTGGAGTTACTCCCTGACCCTAATCACCACGATAGATCTTTCTACCACTAACCTGGGTGCGGATAACTTGTGTCTTCGGGCGGTGTGTTGGTACCAGGTAAATGGTCACTGTATGTGCCACATTTCAATGTATTTTCATTACTATAGTGGGATATGGAAGTGAAGTTAGAGGAGTTGGCAGCGTCGCCAAAATCTTTATTATTTATCTTTGTCATCAGGATCATATTGTGGTAGGAACGAAGACCAGTTGCGTGATAGATGTTGATATCAAGGACAGGAGTAGACCTAGGATTCTTGTTAGTGGGCATAGTGAGGGGGAGATGTGGGCCCTTGCAACACATCCCAAGAAGGATATATTTGTTACAGCACCCAGTACTTCATATATAAACACCGTGGATCGAGGTTTAATCCTGTTTTTATTCAATAAGTAATTGATAGCTAGGCCCAGTATATTATACCAGACCTAGCTATCGCTCGGTTACTATTTGAATTGGTTTGTTGTAACCATGGTTACACTCCCTTTCTCACCCTCAGGTTCCGATGACTGTACAATTCGTGTGTGGGATGCCATCAAGCACTTCACCGTTTCCATATCAACAATGTCGGACGCGGTGCGATCCCTTGCTTTCTCTCCCAACGGTCAGGAGTTGTGTGTAGGTCTCAAGAATGGAGATCTCGTGTTATTGGAGTTCCCCGCTATGAAGAAGATCGCTGAACTCGTTGGGACTGGGCAAACTGTTCATGAGATAAAGTTCTCACCTAACGGTACGTATGGGTAGCTACTTGTCCCTTGAATTGTGTGGCTCATACCACGCTCTGCGACCGTTTGGTAGATCAACCTGGCCCTTGTTGTCGGCGTGTGAAGCACGTCCCATGGGCTGCAAAGGCAATACAAAGGTTTTAGCGCTAACCTGAATATTAAGGGTTACTCTCTATCACCAAGATAAAATGTCATCAGTCATCTCCCTTCCTCAGGAGATTACCTGGCAGCTGGTTACAACGATGGTCTGATCCTTGTGTTCAACACCTCAAAGGGATTTACAAAACCAGTCATTTTCCGCGTTCACACTTCCTTTATAACCCATCTCGACTGGTCTAAGGACGGTGATCACCTCCTCACCAACGCGGGTGTGAGTGAGAGCAAGGTACTCAAAGTTTCCACTGGTGAAGAGGTCACCACCCCAATCGCCCCTGCAACCCATACTCGTGTCATCAGTGACCAGGTCCAGGGAATCTACCCAAAGTTCATGAAGGATGTGAACGATACTAATGCGGTGGACGTGGATATCCAATCTAAACTAGCTGTGGCGGGTGACGATTATGGTAATGTCAAACTCTTCCACTTCCCATGTCCTGATCCAGGTTCCAAATGTCGAAGGTACATTGGCCACTCGGCCCACGTGACTGGCGTCAGGTTTAACCACACTAAGAAGATGGTGGTTAGTGTGGGGGGAGCGGATCATAGTGTGTTCCAGTGGAAGGTTTATCAGGGTATGCCCGTTCCTGGACCTCACTCCATCACCACGGATAGTTGTACAGAGGAGAGCGATACCTCGGATGCTGAGCTCGATTCGGAGGTCGAGGATGAGGTTCAGGTGAGGTATGATAGGAAAAAGGAGAGGCCTGAGAAGATGGCCAAGAGGAAGGTTGGAGGTAAGAGTGTAGCCAGACCCCCTGCCCCAGATGGGGGACTATTACTCGACTTCGTGTTTGGGTACCGTGGCTACGATTCCCGGAACAACATCCATTTCACTGCCAACAAGGAGGTTGTATACCACGTGGCGGCACTGGGGATTCTGTACGACAGTGATAACCATACCCAAAGGTTCTATAACAAACATACAGATGACATTCTGTGTCTGGCACTACACCCTATGAAGGATTACGCAGCAACGGGGCAGGTTGGTAAGGATCCTGCGATTCATGTTTGGGATATCCAGAAAACAGCCACAATATCGATCCTCAAGGGTCAGCACCAGAGAGGTGTTTGTGCGGTAGATTTTAGCTCGGATGGGAAACTTCTAGCCTCCGTTGGGTTGGATGATAACCATACTATTGTGGTGTGGGGCTGGAGAAAGGGAGAAAAATTGGCGGCGGTTAGGGGGAATAAGAGCAGGATTTTCTCACTGAAATGGAAGCATGGGATGAATGATGGGTTAGTCACGGTTGGGGTTAAACACATTTCATTCTGGACAATGAAAGGATCCAGCATGAGTTCAAAACGGGGTGTATTCGGTAAAAAGGGGAAACAGTGCACGATGCTGTGTTGCGCCTGTGCACCGGGCGATGTGACTGTGAGTGGTGGTGAGAATGGGATGTTGTACATTTGGCAAGGATCCAACCTGAGGTCCACAGTTGAGGCCCACACGGGGGCATGTCACGTGATCACAGTTCTGGAGAAGGGATATGTGACGGGAGGGAAGGATGGGACGGTGTGTTTGTGGGATGAAGGCCTGGGTAATCTACTCAAGAAGTATTCTCTGTGGGTCATGAAGTATATATTTGTGGCACCTAGCTCCAAATTAGGACAAACTATTCAATAAGTAATTGATAGCTAGGCCCAGTATATTATACCGGACCTAGCTATCGTCGGTTACTATTTGAATTGATTAATTTTAACCATGGTTACACTCCTATTCCCACCCTCAGGTTCCGATGACTGTACAATTCGGGTGTGGGATGCTATCAAGCACTTCACAGTTTCCATATCAACAATGTCGGACGCGGTGCGGTCCCTTGCTTTCTCGCCTAACGGTCAGGAGTTGTGCGTTGGCCTCAAGAATGGAGATCTCGTGTTATTAGAGTTCCCCGCTATGAAGAAGATCGCTGAGCTTGTGGGGACTGGGCAAACTGTTCATGAGATAAAGTTCTCACCTAACGGTACGTGCTAGTAGATATCTGTCCTTTGTGTGGCTCACACCGGTTCTCAGCTGTGAGGGTAGATCGACCTATCCATTGCCGGGGCACGAAAAACGTCCCAGAGGCTGCCAAGGGTTTTACCCCAAACAAGAATACTAAGAGTTTCATGCTAACCCTCTTATTTCCTCAGGAGACTATCTGGCAGCGGGCTACAACGATGGACTAATCCTTGTGTTCAATACCTCCAAAGGTTTTACAAAGCCAGTAATCTTCCGTGTTCACACTTCCTTTATAACCCATCTCGATTGGTCTAAGGACGGTGATCACCTCCTCACCAATGCGGGTGTGAGCGAGAGCAAGGTGCTCAAAGTATCCACTGGTGAAGAGGTCACCACCCCAATCGCCCCTGCAACCCATACTCGTGTCATTAGTGACCAGGTCCAGGGAATCTACCCAAAGTTTATGAAAGATGTGAACGATACAAATGCTGTGGATGTGGATATCCAATCTAAACTAGCTGTGGCGGGTGACGATTATGGTAATGTCAAACTCTTCCACTTCCCATGTCCTGATCCGGGCTCCAAGTGTCGGAGGTACATTGGCCACTCGGCCCACGTGACTGGCGTCAGGTTTAACCACACTAAGAAGATGGTGGTTAGTGTGGGGGGAGCGGATCATAGTGTGTTCCAGTGGAAGGTTTATCAGGGTATGCCCGTTCCTGGACCTCACTCCATCACCACGGATAGTTGTTCTGAAGAGAGCGATACCTCGGATGCTGAGCTCGATTCGGAGGTCGAGGATGAGGTTCAGGTGAGGTATGATAGGAAAAAGGAGAGGCCTGAGAAGATGGCCAAGAGGAAGGTTGGAGGTAAGAGTGTAGCCAGACCCCCTGCCCCAGATGGGGGACTATTACTCGACTTCGTGTTTGGGTACCGTGGCTACGATTCCCGGAACAACATCCATTTCACTGCCAACAAGGAGGTTGTATACCACGTGGCGGCACTGGGGATTCTGTACGACAGTGATAACCATACCCAAAGGTTCTATAACAAACATACAGATGACATTCTGTGTCTGGCACTACACCCTATGAAGGATTACGCAGCAACGGGGCAGGTTGGTAAGGATCCTGCGATTCATGTTTGGGATATCCAGAAAACAGCCACAATATCGATCCTCAAGGGTCAGCACCAGAGAGGTGTTTGTGCGGTAGATTTTAGCTCGGATGGGAAACTTCTAGCCTCCGTTGGGTTGGATGATAACCATACTATTGTGGTGTGGGGCTGGAGAAAGGGAGAAAAATTGGCGGCGGTTAGGGGGAATAAGAGCAGGATTTTCTCACTGAAATGGAAGCATGGGATGAATGATGGGTTAGTCACGGTTGGGGTTAAACACATTTCATTCTGGACAATGAAAGGATCCAGCATGAGTTCAAAACGGGGTGTATTCGGTAAAAAGGGGAAACAGTGCACGATGCTGTGTTGCGCCTGTGCACCGGGCGATGTGACTGTGAGTGGTGGTGAGAATGGGATGTTGTACATTTGGCAAGGATCCAACCTGAGGTCCACAGTTGAGGCCCACACGGGGGCATGTCACGTGATCACAGTTCTGGAGAAGGGATATGTGACGGGAGGGAAGGATGGGACGGTGTGTTTGTGGGATGAAGGCCTGGGTAATCTACTCAAGAAGTATTCTCTAACCTCGTTCAAGACGGATAACCCCATGTTGGATATGAAGAAAACCCAGGCGGTGAGGGGGATTGCACTGGGAGCGGGGAAGATTGTCGTTGGAACAAGGATCGGAAATATCTTTCAGATTAGCAAGCAGGGGCAGGTTAGTCTCCTGGTGGGAGGGCATGCCGAGGGAGAGGTCTGGGGGCTGACACCTCATCCCACCGAACAGGTCTTTGCAACAGTGAGTGATGACAAAACACTTAAAATATGGGATGCCGCTGATAAGACGGTGGTGCTAAACAAAACCCTTCCCTCGCCATCCCGATCTGCTGCCTTCTCAGCGTCCGGTAAATTACTGGCGGTTGGGTTCAAGGATGGCTCAGTGCAGATCTTGAACACAGAGGATTATACAGTTACCAAGACCTTCCATCATCGGAAAGAAAACATTTCTGATTTGGCGTTCAGTGGTGATAAATACCTGGCTGTCGCCTCCCATGACAACTTTGTAGATATCTACTCGCTCCCAGAATGGAAGAGGGTTTGTGTTTGCAAGGGTGCGTCTAGCTACATAACACACGTTACATGGGATGCCACTGGATCCTTGCTAATGACCAACAGTGGAGCCAAGGAGGTTCTGTTTTTTGAAATCCCAAAAGGCAACAGGATCCCTCTGAGGACCTCGGATATTCCATCCCAAGAGTGGTCGGGGTGGAGTTGTGTCTTGTCACCTCAGTGTGAAGGAATATGGCCTGCTACCAGTGATGTGACTGATATTAATGCTGCTCATGTGTCTCAAGACGGGAAAATAATCGCCACCGGAGATGATTTTGGTGTGGTGAAATTGTTTGAGTTTCCATCTCAACAAAAACACGCAAAAAGTAAAAAGTACGTGGGTCACAGTGCCCACGTGACGAACATACGGTGGACCGCGGGAGACAACTTCCTGGTCTCAACAGGTGGAGGAGACACAGCTGTCATGCTGTGGTCTCACCGCGGTCTCGCGGGGTCTGGCGGAGACAGTGAGGACAGTGAGACCGAGGACGAGGAGGACGGGTATGATTCAGATGTTGAGTTTGAGTGCTCCATTGATTACACCAACAAGACTTACACTAACCCTGTTAGGATTGTGGGGGATGGAGTCAGGCCGGATCAGAAGGGGTCTACAATTGAACCAGATATGAAGATATCCCGGCACCAGACAAGTGGGTGTAATGTCACCCGGAGGAAATCTTGTAATGAGGTTAACTCGTTGCAGCTCAAGAGGGTGGTTGGGTATCGGGGCTACGATGCTCGACACAATCTCCATTATCTAGAAGATGGAGAGGTCGTGTTTCATGCTGCCGGTTTGGGAGTGGTTATGAGTTTAGATGCTGGGAAAGAACAACGGTTTTACACCGAACACACGGATGATATTCTATGCTTAGCTTCAAACAAACACCCCAAGTTTAGGAATGTTGTGGCTTCGGGTCAGCTTGGAGCGGAGGCTCAGGTCCTGGTTTGGGATGCTAGGATGGCTCAGTGCAGATCTTGAACACAGAGGATTATACAGTTACCAAGACCTTCCATCATCGGAAAGAAAACATTTCTGATTTGGCGTTCAGTGGTGATAAATACCTGGCTGTCGCCTCCCATGACAACTTTGTAGATATCTACTCGCTCCCAGAATGGAAGAGGGTTTGTGTTTGCAAGGGTGCGTCTAGCTACATAACACACGTTACATGGGATGCCACTGGATCCTTGCTAATGACCAACAGTGGAGCCAAGGAGGTTCTGTTTTTTGAAATCCCAAAAGGCAACAGGATCCCTCTGAGGACCTCGGATATTCCATCCCAAGAGTGGTCGGGGTGGAGTTGTGTCTTGTCACCTCAGTGTGAAGGAATATGGCCTGCTACCAGTGATGTGACTGATATTAATGCTGCTCATGTGTCTCAAGACGGGAAGATAATCGCCACCGGAGATGATTTTGGTGTGGTGAAATTGTTTGAGTTTCCATCTCAACAAAAACACGCAAAAAGTAAAAAGTACGTGGGTCACAGTGCCCACGTGACGAACATACGGTGGACCGCGGGAGACAACTTCCTGGTCTCAACAGGTGGAGGAGACACAGCTGTCATGCTGTGGTCTCACCGCGGTCTCGCGGGGTCTGGCGGAGACAGTGAGGACAGTGAGACCGAGGACGAGGAGGACGGGTATGATTCAGATGTTGAGTTTGAGTGCTCCATTGATTACACCAACAAGACTTACACTAACCCTGTTAGGATTGTGGGGGATGGAGTCAGGCCGGATCAGAAGGGGTCTACAATTGAACCAGATATGAAGATCTCCCGGCACCAGACAAGTGGGTGTAATGTCACCCGGAGGAAATCTTGTAATGAGGTTAACTCGTTGCAGCTCAAGAGGGTGTTTGGGTATCGGGGCTACGATGCTCGACACAATCTCCATTATCTAGAAGATGGAGAGGTCGTGTTTCATGCTGCCGGTTTGGGAGTGGTTATGAGTTTAGATGCTGGGAAAGAACAACGGTTTTACACCGAACACACGGATGATATTCTATGCTTAGCTTCAAACAAACACCCCAAGTTTAGGAATGTTGTGGCTTCGGGTCAGCTTGGAGCGGAGGCTCAGGTCCTGGTTTGGGATGCTGTTTCCATGGAAACTCTGTCCATTCTCCAGGGTTTCCATAGTGCGGGGGTGTGCTCGGTAAACTTTAGCAGCAGTGGAAAGTTGCTCGTTTCAGCGGGATTAGACCCACTTCACTCAATGGCTATCTGGCATTGGAGTGATGGTACTCTTCTGGCTCATGTCCAGAACACTGACCTCCGGGTACTTCACACAGAGTTCAGACCAGACAGTGACGCCCATCTGGTCTCGTTGGGACAGCGTCACGTCAGCTTCTGGTCCCTCGCAGGTACCCAGCTCCTCCCTAAAAAGGTGAAAATCCCAGAGAACATGGGAGTTAAAATGCAAACCATGCTATCGGTGGCATTTAGCACGGGTGGAATTACCTATACTGGGTCCATATCAGGACATGTGTTTGTTTGGCAGGATACGACCTTAACTCGGGTTATCTCAGCATGTCACTCTGGACCTGTGTTCGCTCTGTACACAACCCTAAAGGATGGGTTAGTTGTGTCTGGCGGGAAGGAAAGTAACGGGAAGTGTGTTGTGAAGTTATGGGATCAATCGATGAAACGTAGCAAGACCTTCGCGATTGAAGCAGCTGCCCCCAAATCCGTCATAAAGTCGCTGTCTCGTGCTAAAGGATGTATAGCGGTTGGTACTAGCAAGGGTGAGATCCTGACAGTTAACGAGAGATCAGGTCACGTATCAGTTGTCCTACAAAGCCATGGTAGTGGTGAGGTTTGGGGTGTCACATGCCACCCTTCAAAACAGCTCTCTGCCACTGTTTCAAGTGATAGAACTGTGAGATTATGGGATCTAGGGACAGGTGCCATGGACGCCGTGACGACCCTGAAATCTGCTGCCCTTTCCACGGATTTCCATCCGAACGGATCACATCTGGCCGTGGGATGTCTAGACGGGTCCGTCCTAGTGCTCTCTCCAAACCTCCAACAGGTCCACTTGATCCGAGACAACAGCGCTCAGGTACAAGCGGTACGGTTCAGTCCTGATGGGAGGTATCTAGCTGTGGGTTGTGGTGATTCCTCTGTCTCCCTGTACACTGTTACACCTGTAACAGCTACCTACACCCGTGTTACAGTTACACGGAGACTACCGGGGAGTGTGTTACAGTTAGATTGGTCTCATGATAGCACCCATCTTGTTGTGTCTCTGTCCACCTACCAAACAGTATACATAAAGTGCCCTGAGGGGTATCAGAGTGAGACTGAACCAGCTGGTGGGCTAACTCTACACTCTAGTACAACTGTGCTAGGCGAGAACTTAGTTGGAATATGGCCCCGGGACTCCAAGCAATTTGATGTCAATGCAGCGACCGTTGCTCATGGTTCCAGTGTCGTTGCAACAGGAGATGATTTTGGGACTGTAAAGTTATTCCAGTACCCGGTGAGAGAAAAATATTCGAAACACAAGAAATTCTTCGGACACTCGGCTCATGTTGTGGGGGTGAGGTTTACATACAATGACAAATATCTTGTTTCAATCGGGGGAGACGATAGCTGTGTGCTGGTGTGGGAGACATGTCCCTAACCGAATTTCAGGGAATGCAGCTGTGGGGGTTGCTATGGTAACCAACCATGCAGGAGTGGGGTTGCTAGGGGGACTGGGGTGTTTGATACACAGATTGACAGAACAAAACTTATTATTTAGAACAAAACTTATTATGTTTGCATGATTTATTATGTGCGCTTGTATATTATTGTAGTTTTAGTCAGAGATCAATGTCAGCTGAGAGAGATTGATGTGTTTAGTTTCTTACATTATTTTGACGTTTATTGACTTAATGCCTGCTGTTTACCATTATACTTTTACATATTTACACAACACCAACAAAACAACGTCTGTTCCAATATTTTCGAGAAAAAAGGTGCATGCTGTGATCAGAGCTGCACATGTGCAGTGTGTGTGTGTGTGCTACAATTGAACCAGATATGAAGATCTCCCGGCACCAGACAAGTGGGTGTAATGTCACCCGGAGGAAATCTTGTAATGAGGTTAACTCGTTGCAGCTCAAGAGGGTGTTTGGGTATCGGGGCTACGATGCTCGACACAATCTCCATTATCTAGAAGATGGAGAGGTCGTGTTTCATGCTGCCGGTTTGGGAGTGGTTATGAGTTTAGATGCTGGGAAAGAACAACGGTTTTACACCGAACACACGGATGATATTCTATGCTTAGCTTCAAACAAACACCCCAAGTTTAGGAATGTTGTGGCTTCGGGTCAGCTTGGAGCGGAGGCTCAGGTCCTGGTTTGGGATGCTACAACCATGGAAACGCTTTCCATTCTCCAGGGTTTCCACAGTGCGGGGGTGTGCTCGGTAAACTTTAGCAGCAGTGGAAAGTTGCTCGTTTCAGCGGGATTAGACCCACTTCACTCAATGGCTATCTGGCATTGGTCGGATGGAACTCTGCTGGCCCATGTCCAGAATACTGATCTCCGGGTTCTTCACACGGAATTCAGACCAGACAGTGACGCCCACCTTGTCTCCCTGGGCCAGCGTCACGTTAGCTTCTGGTCCCTCGCAGGTACCCAACTCCTCCCTAAAAAGGTGAAAATCCCAGACAACATGGGAGCTAAAATGCAAACCATGCTATCGGTGGCATTCAGTACAGGTGGAATTACCTATACTGGGTCCATATCAGGACACGTGTTTGTGTGGCAGGATACAACTCTAACTCGGGTTATCTCAGCTTGTCACTCTGGACCTGTATTCGCTCTGTACACCACTCTAAAGGATGGGTTGATTGTATCAGGCGGGAAGGAAAGTAACGGGAAGTGTGTGGTGAAGTTATGGGATCAATCTATGAAACGTAGCAAGACTTTTGCGATTGAAGCAGCTTCCCCTAAATCCGTTATAAAGTCGCTGTCTCGTGCTAAAGGATGTATAGCGGTTGGTACTAGCAAGGGTGAGATCCTGACAGTTAACGAGAGATCAGGTCACGTATCAGTTGTCCTACAAAGCCATGGTAGTGGTGAGGTTTGGGGTGTCACATGCCACCCTTCAAAACAGCTCTCTGCCACTGTTTCAAGTGATAGAACTGTGAGATTATGGGATCTAGGGACAGGTGCCATGGACGCCGTGACGACCCTGAAATCTGCTGCCCTTTCCACGGATTTCCATCCGAACGGATCACATCTGGCCGTGGGATGTCTAGACGGGTCCGTCCTAGTGCTCTCTCCAAACCTCCAACAGGTCCACTTGATCCGAGACAACAGCGCTCAGGTACAAGCGGTACGGTTCAGTCCTGATGGGAGGTATCTAGCTGTGGGTTGTGGTGATTCCTCTGTCTCCCTGTACACTGTTACACCTGTAACAGCTACCTACACCCGTGTTACAGTTACACGGAGACTACCGGGGAGTGTGTTACAGTTAGATTGGTCTCATGATAGCACCCATCTTGTTGTGTCTCTGTCCACCTACCAAACAGTATACATAAAGTGCTCTGAGGGGTATCAGAGTGAGACTGAACCAGCTGGTGGGCTAACTCTACACTCTAGTACAACTGTGCTAGGCGAGAACTTAGTTGGAATATGGCCCCGGGACTCCAAGCAATTTGATGTCAATGCAGCGACCGTTGCTCATGGTTCCAGTGTCGTTGCAACAGGAGATGATTTTGGGACTGTAAAGTTATTCCAGTACCCGGTGAGAGAAAAATATTCGAAACACAAGAAATTCTTCGGACACTCGGCTCATGTTGTGGGGGTGAGGTTTACATACAATGACAAATATCTTGTTTCAATCGGGGGAGACGATAGCTGTGTGCTGGTGTGGGAGACATGTCCCTAACCGAATTTCAGGGAATGCAGCTGTGGGGGTTGCTATGGTAACCAACCATGCAGGAGTGGGGTTGCTAGGGGGACTGGGGTGTTTGATACACAGATTGACAGAACAAAACTTATTATTTAGAACAAAACTTATTATGTTTGCATGATTTATTATGTGCGCTTGTATATTATTGTAGTTTTAGTCAGAGATCAATGTCAGCTGAGAGAGATTGATGTGTTTAGTTTCTTACATTATTTTGACGTTTATTGACTTAATGCCTGCTGTTTACCATTATACTTTTACATATTTACACAACACCAACAAAACAACGTCTGTTCCAATATTTTCGAGAAAAAAAGGGGGTGCATGCTGTGATCAGAGCACATGTGCAGTGTGTGTGTGTGTGGTCCGGTTGCCATGCGAGACTAGAGGGGCGACAGTAAAGTTGTTGAATCGCATTGCGCGTTTGCTGTAAGCCACGAAATACTGTGACTTGCACATTGCGAGCAGTGCCTCGCAAGGGCAATGTGGTACATTATTGAGCCGCGCGCGAGTAACAACGATGTCATATTCGGATGAAAGCTGTGACTGCTTGTTGTTTTCAAGTGACTTAACTGCAGTCATGATCTGAGTGAGGTATGAAGCCGTGAATTGAATGTCATACCAAGCACCCCTTTTTTGTGTTTCCCATGCAGTATGTAAGAAGAACAACAACATGACTTGGGCACGTCGCGCCCTCTTTTTCGCGCGCGATTTTTCGCGAACCCCTCCTGCGGAGGGGCTGCTTCGCAGCCAACAACATGACCCACCATGGTCTTTGTCAGCAGCCTTCACGTTTCACAATCACAATATGATGATCTGATTGTGAAGGATATCATCACCTTATGAGAATACATACATCCATAAATGACACAGAATTGAAACACCTTGATCTTAATATAATCATGTGTGTGAACAAGTAAATCCATCTTGATTTTAATTTGACAATAAACAGCAAAATGCCTCCGAAAATATCGTTGAAAATGGCGATATTTCTCTCTTCAAGTCCTCTTTCATAACACGTCGCATGGCTGTGTAGATTGATTTCTTGCAAATTAACTCATCAATCATTGAAATTGTTGATTGGGGATCAAACTGACGTTTAACTCGATTTTTAGATTCACAGAATATTGATTTTCCGACGTTTAAAAGAATATTTTGGCGAATCTTATCCCACATGAGAGGTAAAGGGTCAGGGAAAAACTGTTCAAGTCCACCAAGAGCATAATATGCAGTGTTCAAATCACACATAGTGAGAAGACAGAACTTAGTTGACGCGTCAGTTATACATTTTTTGTTCCTCCTTACTTCACCATTGAAATAAAACTCAAATAACTCTAGTGGTGTGTGCTCGATCTCCCCGCTGTCATTTCAACAACTTAGCGTAACGCGCAAACGACATTACCATGAAGTGCGGTGACCTGGATATTGCGAGCAGTGCCTCACAAGGGCAATGTGGTACATTATTGAGCCGCGCGCGAATAACAGCGTTGTCATATTCGGACGAAAGCCTGTCACTGTCAGGCCAATGCTCTGACCATGACCACAGTTCTCGCGCCAATGCTCTGACAGACGAAAGCTGTGACTGCTTGTTGTTTTCAAGTGACTGCAGTCATGATCTCAGTGAGGTGTGAAGCCGTGAATTGAATGTCATACTAAGCACCCCCTTTTTTTGTTTCCCATACCGTGTGTAAGAAGAACAACAGCATGACCCACCATGGTCTTTGTCAGCGGCCTTCACGTTTCACAATCACAATATGCATATGATGATCTGATTGTGAAGGATATCATCACCTTATGACACCTTGATCTTAATATAGTCATGTGTGTGAACAAGTAAATCCATCTTGATTTTAATTTGACAATAAACAGCAAAATGCCTCCGAAAATATCGTTGAAAATGGCGATATTTGTCTCTTCAAGTCCTCTTTCATAACACGTCGCATGGCTGTGTAGATGGATTTCTTGCAAATCAACTCATCGATCATGGAGATTGTTGATTGGGGATCAAACTGACGTTTAGCCCGATTCTGCTTTTCAGGTTCACAAAATATTGATTTTCCGACGTTTAAAAGAACGTTTTGCCGAATCATATCCCACATGAGGGGTGAAGTCTCAGGGAAAAACTTTTCAAGTCCAGCAAGAGCATAATATGCAGTGTATAAATCACACATAGTGAGAAGACAGAACTTCGTTGAAGCGTCAGTTATGCATTTTTTGTTCCTCCTAACTTCACCATTGAAATAGAATTCAAATAACTCCAGTGGAGTGTGCTCTCTTTTCTCACAAATCTCAATTGCAAGCCATCGAATATGAAAATATTTTTCCTTCATCCCGGGTACATTTCTCAGTTTTTCAATCCAATCAGAACCTCCGGTACACACGTATGCTTTAAATATGTTGACGACGTAGCGAGCATTTTCAGATCTTCAGAACTCTCTCTGACAGTGACTATCCACTTCATCTCAGGACTTTTTAGGGAAATTTGTATCTCAATATCCATTTTATCTCAATTCTCAGTCTGGTGGCGCTAAATCGGGTCCTTATATCAAAACAGCTTTTCAAAATGGATAAATAATAATGGTACGTTACTCACACGAGCAATAGGCTTGGTAAGACTGATCGCTGAGGCATGCCACTGATATAATATGAACGACTAAAATGGAATTGGAAGTGATTCTAAGCCAAGTAATAAAAAAAAAAACCAAACCGGAATTCATTCAACAGTCGGTAGTCCACAAAACGATTGTTATTGGTTATATCTCTGCCATCCCCCAGGTGTTTGGTAGAACAGATCTTCTCTTTTAGTGTCAGAAAAAGTACTCTAAATTGTGCTAAATGCTGATCAAATTTCCTTGTGTTGCTAATGACCAAATGTTGTAGCATCCCAATGGTAGAAATAGTATCACAGAAGTGTCTTTGGAGGGCGGAGGTTTTGGTTTAAGATGTCGCGGGCCGGGGGCCGTCTAATCGCCTATGCGACCAAAATTTTATCTGGCACCTTGAAGGACTTTTTTAGCTCGAGAGTTCGGCCGGGGAAAGGCCAAAAGGAACTGTACTGGTAATGAGAAGTTTCATGGATCATTACGGTTGGTGAGGTTTTTCTGACTTTCTCTTTCTTCGTCGTTTTCTCTGTCTTTTTCTCACTTTCTCCCTCTTTCTCGCTCTCTTTCTCTCTCCCTCTTCGGCTTCCCTCTCTCATGTCACCCTCCTCTATCCCTCTCTCCCTCTCTGAAATGCACAGCATATAACAAACAGTGCATGGGGAAATCGTGTTAAAAAGATTGCTTTCCCCCGCAGCAGCTCTATCAGACACCCCAGGGGGTCTCACATTTCTCTCTGTGAACTATCCCCCTATTGGTAGCTCGCATCACGTGACACACCTGATTTAGTACGTTGAAGGACCAGCAGCATCTGCTATATTCTCTAGCTTCAGCTCTCTTTTGCACCACAATCTTCTGCTGCTCCAGCCACCGTCTGTACCACATATTACTCCGCGTCTTTGAACGAACTCCGACCACCACTATTTTCAAACCGGGTGTTTCTGTAGTCTGTACGAGCTCCACCCTGCAAGATGCCTACAGCGAGTACCCACAACACCATACCAAAGTGTCCCACCTGCAAAAAGGATTTCAATCACGTGTGGATTAGCAACTCTCTCTGCTGCAGGGTATGTGTCACCATTTGTCACCATGTCACCATCAATTGTCATCAACTGTCACGATGTGTGACAGACATTGTGTGTCACGATGTGCCGTTTTTGCCCGAAGGCCGAATTGCATAATTTAGTTAGTACTATTACCCCACCCCATGCAGTTGAAAAGCGAGGTACCCAGATTTGTGATAGAGCGTCCTCCAAAGGATAGCAGACGGGCAGCTCATGTTGTGGCCCACAATAACCTCTGTCCTTGGTATACCCTGCAGGTAAATCATAGCGCCATGTTGATGTACAAATTAGTCAGTGTAGTAACAGACCGTACCGTGACTGCAGACTGTGGCATTTGACAGTAACACCCCCCCAGTAACTGTAAGCTCAGAACGGGCCGACGCCGCCAGATTTATACATCAATAAACTAGATTCGCTTTTCATTTTTATAATCCCTTACATCTCCAACAATTCCCCTGCAGGAGGAGAAGGCTTGTGGAGCTGACTTTTCCTGGATCAAGTGTAACAAACGACAGAAGATCGGAATCAAACCAGCAGCTGTCTGCCCTTGGTAATGGGTTGTAGACTGCTTAGAGTTCTCTGTCACTGTCAAAGTATTGGGCATTGGCCTGACAGAGAGTTCTTTCAGCTGATTAGTCAAGAACCTTAACTAACGACCGGGACTGGTTTATAACTTTCAAAAGACATAACATTGGCCTGGAGTTATATAACAAATGAACCCTTGAGCATTTACATTTATTGTCATAAACATGTCTCTTGTGACATGTGGTCAGAACACTATCTCTCTCTCTACTCGATCTCAGCTAGCAATCAAATTAAACCGTATTGCTGCTGTGATCGAGAGCTTCTTGAGAGTTTGCCATGGTTCGTGGGTTTGTGTGTCAAAGACTTGTGTGTAGGAGCATAATATATTCGTGTTCAATGTCAGGCCTTATGTCAGAGATCAATATCATGTTTCCTGTCAAAAATACCTTTGACGTTCTTCTTGTCATTCAATATATCATCAATGTGACATGTGTATAATTTGTTGTTTTGCTGCCACAAAAGAAATGACTTTTTAAGCATAAACAGATCAAAATTTCAATCTCATTAAATCATAGTAGAGATGCTCCAAAAACAGTCAATAACATGAAATCGTCAATTTACAAGAATCTGCCAGCAACCATGGCAACCAGTAGAGAGACAGTAACAGAAACGGTTACACCGGAGTTACATCTGTTTTCTTCACACGTGTAAACTTTACACTTCTTCAGCTCCTCCTGTTCGTCATTTTCGTCACACATGTCCTCTGAAAAATATGGAGGGACTCCACAACTTTTACACTATAGTATGAAATAAAACGAACGATTAAGGAAACCGTGGCCATGGATTATATATCCTAATTTCTCCCATATGCCTACACTGCTATCAATTCTTCATCACACTCACTTCAGACCTTCCAGCTCACTGCCCACTCAGTTCCTAATCTTGCTAGGCTTAAATAGAGCCCCGGGACATTGTTGAGGGTAGTCCGTGTCATGTATGTAGAGTACAGTGTACAAGTAGACGGAACTCAAATTGTACTTTCGCAAGACTGTTAGATATCCCCTAATTACACAGGTCTCTCTACAAGTGCAGTAATACAGTATAATAGTTTACAGAGTTGGAAGGTCACTAAGCTGTAGTACACATTATTCCCCTATTTCTGCTCCAATTGGCTTTGTTTGACCTCTTTAATCTTTATCATTGTCTCAAACTACCTTCAATCTAGACTCATTATAATTATACATCCCTCTAACTGATGATATAACACACTCACAGTGCTTTGAAGCTTCATGAAGTGCCCGTTATAATTTGAACGTCAGTGTGAACTAAAACTCGGCAACAACTCAGTTTAGAAGACTAAACACCCTCTCTAGGACTCTACTGCACTACCCCTTACTAAGCTAAACACTCTCTCTACACTACCCTTACTACCCTTAGTCCTTACTACCCCATTCCTCTCTTACCGATGTAGCTTTTGTCCTGGACACAGCTTCTCTCTTCATATTGCACATCCTCGTTGCTCTCAAAGGTGTACTCCCTCTTGTAACACACCGCTCTCTCACCTGCAACAAGGGGCATGGTGACATAGACATCTGGTGTGTGGGGGTCTAGGTGTCTATTTCACCTGTAACAGGGCATGGTAACATAGACACCTGGGGTGTGGGGGTCGCACATGGTGACATAGACACCTGCAACAGGGCATGGTGACATAGACACTTGGTTTGTGGGGGTCGCACCTGGTGTCTATTTCACCTGTAACAGGGCATGGTAACATAGACACCTGGGGTGTGGGGGTCGCACATGGTGACATAGACACCTGCAACAGGGCATGGTGACATAGACACTTGGTTTGTGGGGGTCGCACCTGGTGTCTATTTCACCTGTAACAGGGCATGGTGACATAGACACCTGGTGTTTGGGGGTCGCACTAGGTGTCTATTTCACCTGCAACAGGGCATGGTTGTTTTGCTGCCACAAAAGAAATGACTTTTTAAGCATAAACAGATCAAAATTTCAATCTCATTAAATCATAGTAGAGATGCTCCAAAAACAGTCAATAACATGAAATCGTCAATTTACAAGAATCTGCCAGCAACCATGGCAACCAGTAGAGAGACAGTAACAGAAACGGTTACACCGGAGTTACATCTGTTTTCTTCACACGTGTAAACTTTACACTTCTTCAGCTCCTCCTGTTCGTCATTTTCGTCACACATGTCCTCTGAAAAATATGGAGGGAGAGGTGTTGAAAATGTGATATCATACTTTATTTTGCTTGCTAATTCCTTTCCGTGGCCATGGATTATATATCCTAATTTCTCCCATATGCCTACACTGCTATCAATTCTTCATCACACTCACTTCAGACCTTCCAGCTCACTGCCCACTCAGTTCCTAATCTTGCTAGGCTTAAATAGAGCCCCGGGACATTGTTGAGGGTAGTCCGTGTCATGTATGTAGAGTACAGTGTACAAGTAGACGGAACTCAAATTGTACTTTCGCAAGACTGTTAGATATCCCCTAATTACACAGGTCTCTCTACAAGTGCAGTAATACAGTATAATAGTTTACAGAGTTGGAAGGTCACTAAGCTGTAGTACACATTATTCCCCTATTTCTGCTCCAATTGGCTTTGTTTGACCTCTTTAATCTTTATCATTGTCTCAAACTACCTTCAATCTAGACTCATTATAATTATACATCCCTCTAACTGATGATATAACACACTCACAGTGCTTTGAAGCTTCATGAAGTGCCCGTTATAATTTGAACTTCAGTTTGAACTAAAACTCGGCAACAACTCAGTTTAGAAGACTAAACACCCTCTCTAGGACTCTACTGCACTACCCCTTACTAAGCTAAACACTCTCTCTACACTACCCTTACTACCCTTAGTCCTTACTACCCCATTCCTCTCTTACCGATGTAGCTTTTGTCCTGGACACAGCTTCTCTCTTCATATTGCACATCCTCGTTGCTCTCAAAGGTGTACTCCCTCTTGTAACACACCGCTCTCTCACCTGCAACAAGGGGCATGGTGACATAGACATCTGGTGTGTGGGGGTCTAGGTGTCTATTTCACCTGTAACAGGGCATGGTAACATAGACACCTGGGGTGTGGGGGTCGCACATGGTGACATAGACACCTGCAACAGGGCATGGTGACATAGACACCTGGTGTGTGGGGGTCGCACTAGGTGTCTATTTCACCTGCAACAGGGCATGGTGACATAGACACTTGGTTTGTGGGGGTCGCACCTGGTGTCTATTTCACCTGTAACAGGGCATGGTGACATAGACACCTGGTGTATGGGGGTCGCACCAGGTGTCTATTTCACCTGCAACAGGGCATGGAATTGAAATAGTTGTATTGCCGTTGTAAGTTGTGGGCCTAGGGATTGGAGAGGGGAGCTGTTATGTTGTGGGCCTAGGGGAAGGGCGCTGTTAGGTATTGTCATTTGTGGGCCCTAAGGATTGTAAAAGAGTTGTTTTGTTGTACTTCAACTTGTACAACGTAGACTCTATCATTTACGGACTAACGATAAGACTAAGAGCCACACATACCGTTACAGATGACAGTGTTACAATTATCGATGTTGTCCTCCCTGGTAGTGCACTGGTAGCACTGCAGGGCTAGTGTGCAACCTAGCAGGCCAAGCAAAAACAGGATACGCAACATACTGGAAGCTGGATGGGAGTTTTAGTAATTTTAGGGAGTTATACTGAATAGTTGCTGCATTCTGCAAACTGTAATTTGGTCCAGAAAAACATTTTAGATTTTGAATTAAGTTGACAACGACAATGGATCTAGATCAAACACAAGTTTGTGTGTGTTAACAGGTTGTGCAGTATTTAGGTGGTGAAGTAATGTGGGGGTAAGAAAAACAGACCTATTCACTATTCCCGGAAACGGTGGTATCTTGGTCGGAGGATGATCTCTCCATTGTTTGTTCAGATGTAACAGGTCATCAAACCACCGAGCTGACTATCTATATCGTATGTAGGGTCAAACAGACAGACATACAGACGGACAAAGATAGACAGTGCATGTCGTCTGTCTCTCTAGGTAAGTCATACACGTACTAACATAGTCGGATAGACAGAAGACTCTCCTGAGAAGAAAACATGGGAGTTGGGGCAGAGAAATTAGAAAACTGAAATAAATGAAAAGATGGAAACATGTTGATCCCGTTGAGTAACAATTGCTTGTACATATTCATGTTTAATAAATTCCATGGAAATAAATGATCATTTAATTTTTGGCGTAGCAAAACCGTTTGTTGAGACAACTTCTGTATTTTAAATGATATTTCTGTCGTATAGGAAGGGCGAGCTACGACTCGTAGGATATACATAATAGGCTTTGCTTTCATTGATTTGAAATTCAAATATTCACATACATCATGAATTAAATCATCATCTGCATTTTACAATTACGTAATCGATGACGTAACTGATGACGTCAAACTCATGCCGCCCAATTTTGCTTTTCACTGCCATGCCGAACAGTTGAATTGCAGTCGCACCCGTTTTATCGCGGTGATATATGTGTTGCTTGGTGATAAGAAAGGCGTTCAGTTACATGTACACTTAGAATGGTCCAGTAACTTAATATCTCCACACGTCAGTTCCATGAAGGGGTTGGTGCTAATGTTTCGTCTAGTTTGTGTTTTTTGTCGCTGATCTTCAACAGAACTTTGTCAGTTTCGATCCCCACGACCCAAATTTAGAAAATCCCAGATACCTATAAATACCTATTCAGTTTCACTTTCTCACTTAACCCCCCCGTATGAGGAACATATAGGTACCCTAAACCAGCAGCAGGATGGGTTGCCTATCTGACTTCATAGCTGGCGCTATCCGTGTTATCCTATTTGGATTGAACTTTGCGACCCTCATGACCGGGGCAGTACTACTGGGGTGTGGGGTTTACATTAAGATTGCTATGAACCAATTCACCGATATGGAGGATGTGAAGGGACTGGATGTTGTCGCGTGAGTCAAGATATCTTGAGATGTTTTAATTCTTACTAATATCGAACATGATTTGACGTGATCAGGGTCCAGGGTGCACTCTGCAGTAGCGTGAGCTCGTTTGGTTGCCCCAAATCTGAGTTAATTCCTCCTAACCTAGTGGTATTGCACGATCTCACGTCATCAACAACCGTACTATTTCAGATACTTTTTAATCGCCTTTGGTATGGTAGTGATTGTGCTAAGTCTATTTGGATGTCTGGGGGCATGCCTTCAGAACCATGTTCTTCTCTCAGTCTACTTCTGTCTCATGCTACTCCTGCTACTGGGAGAAATTGCTATTGGTAGGTGCCAGGTGGTGTGGTGAGTGGTCACTTGTCCACCGAGAGGTTAACCTTTTCTTACTTAGTCTGTACAAAGTGTATGACACAAAAAGTCACTATGATGGTGATGGATTAAACTCATTGAAGCTTCACCCTAGGTGTATTGTACGCTGTAGAGAAACACATTATTGTCACCGAGATTGATGAAACGGTGGAGCGGACTGTGAAAAATGTGAGTGAGTTAACGATTTCCCCCATTTCGGCCTGTAGAAAACTGTTTGAGTGTTTGGCGCCACATACCAAATCTAACCGCCCTGAGAAATTAAGATTTTGAATATCAATATCGGTCTTTTCTGCTTTCTACATTTTTACCCATTCCCCTACAATTTCAGTACGGTAAAGGAGACACGACTTCTGACGCCACTATAGATCATATTCAAGGCCTCCTTGAGTGTTGCGGCTACAATGGACCGACTGATTATGGAATCATAACACAAATAGACCTACCAAAATCCTGCTGTTCCGGTGAGTTAGAACACATCATAGCAGCTTCATTCAGAACAACTCAGCATGATTTTCATTTGAAGAAGTATACAGTTTTAAAATCCTCTCAAGACCAGACCCGCTATCCACGGAGTCCTCCTAACTCTAAATCTCCTACAGATGTGGTACCAGGGGGTGCGTGTAACACTCTTACAGCATACAAGACAGGATGTAAAGCACAGATTGAACACTTCATATCATGTGAGTACAACTAGCACGTGAGGAAACTCCTTGCTCTAAGACTAAAATGAGTAGGTACAACCTTTTTGTGTGACCAGTGGGTTAATCCATCCACCCAATCTCTCCCATGATCACATCTAACTAAGCACTCTATCTCCCTCATATCTCTCCCACATTCATCTTACCATCTCACCCTGATCTGGATCATCTCTCTCCCCAGCCCAAACGACGATAGTGATAATAACCGTGTGTGCTGTTGTTGTCCTTGAGATCGTAACGATGTTAGCTGCTTGTTATCTCCGAAGAAAGGAACTGAAGGATATATATCTCGTCAATACTCCCCCATACTCAATGTGACTCGGAGGATCAGGTTCCGGGTTGGCCGGACCAGCTGGGTTAGTGAGATCAGGCTCGTGGCAGTTTGATAGTGTGACTATGAAATCGGTATGAAACAGTGTGCAGCTATAATATCACTAGCACAGGGGAGCCGGGAACTATCTGTCTGGCGCCGCCGACCCTATCTGATCAAATGGGGGTATGGCGCCGCCATACAGGGAACTATAATGGGGTGCAGGCACCTGATGATTAAAACGATGTTATTACGCTTTTGATCAAGTTTAATAAAGTGACTTTTTGTGATTTGTGTTTGTGTGATTCCAGATAGTGATACACTGTGTGAAATTCGATATGAAATAATGTCCCATGACTTTGTAACGCTGAAGATTTAGGATTTTGTTTCAAGTTCAAAATTCAAAACTCAAAATTGTAGCACAACTAGACACAACACGAACACAACACGTGACAAACACAACAAAACAATTATGAACTTTTGTACAAAACCAATAAATCATTCATAATAAATCATTCTGGCAATTTGTCCGGCCGACCCCAGTCCACAAGAGTTGCTATATGACATAGCAAGTCACATGTGCATGGTAAGTCACCATAAGTTTTAGCCGTGATAGTATCACTGATATCAAAGCTTTGCATGGTGATGGGTACTCAGTAATACCCCAGGATTTTCATTTTGATTGTTGGTGGTACAGAGTCCCAGGCTGACAGAGCCTTGAATTTGAAGCCCCGAACAAAAAGGAAATCTGGTGCGTTATGGCAGATGTAGTAGGCGTTTGCCATGGATGAGGGAGATTTCAACTGCTCGAAAGAAACCGGAGGTGTTTTTGCTTTCTTCTTTTTCTTTCCACTTTTCTTCCCTTTCTTCTTTTTCCCACTCTTTGAACTTTTTGCACTTTTCGTTTTCCTGGGATCTTTGATACCGGGTGTTACGCTTGCTGATCGTTTCACCATGTCCTCCAAAGCCGCTGCGGCGCTCTTAGCGCCATCCCGGGGAGTCTCAGTTGAGGACGGCGTGATTGCGTGGAACCCAGATGCCTCCTGCCAAGAGAGAGATAGAGATGTGTTTTGGTGGGTATACAATGGAGTTCAGGGGTCTCAGGAGTAGAGCATAAGGTTTTAGATACAAAATAACAACAGCGGTGATTTACGAATGGTGCACTATAAGCAAGTGTACAAATGAAAAAAGTTTCACAGTTATTTTAACAATGATCAATAGACTCTTACCATGTTACTCTTTTAACACACACACACAAGCTAGAGAAAACTACAGATGTTCAATGTGCACTGTCCTTCTATTCTCTGGAAGCTCCGCATGAGTATGTTT
>AVPN01000816.1:0-20443 GCA_000695325.1 Pleurobrachia bachei
GGCCACTGTCCATCCTTTGTTTCCCAGTTGGACAGTGCTTGTTGCTCCTCAAATGGCGAGGAGCAGGTCAGCAATGACGAAAGACCATGCCATGTATCGCCGTCTACCTTAAGCCCTCACTGTAGGCAGGAATGCTAAATAAGCAGCAATTTGGACCGCCATTGATAAGAAATATCCAATTGAAGCGACAGGAATGATCTTATCCCACGCATAGTTGATCCCATGATAACATAGATAGATAACGCACCACAAGATTATCTGAGCAAGTGTTTCTAGAAACAAGATTTTATGAAGAAGAAGAGTTAACAATTGATCTTTAATGCTAACTTTCTCTTGCTCGTTTTCCAATACCCTCCCTTGACTACTGTCAGGATCACTGTCGAACCCCTTCCAATCTATCTTGTTAATTTGTGCAATCCTGCGGAAAGAAGCTTCAGCCTGGGCCACCTTCCCCCTGATTATGTCAGACCGAGGGGACTCAGGCAGGAAAACGAGGGGTATATTGAACACAAACAAAAAGATGATGGTCATGTAGAAGGATTTTCTCCAGTCAGAAACGAGACTCGAGGCAATAAGTGGCACCGTTCCAAATGACGTCATTGACATTCCAACGGCCATTGTAGCTTCTCTGAACCTGAAAATAAAATACTCCTTGGCCAACCTTTCATTTCTAACATGAAGGCGAATTTCCTGAAAACGTGTCATTGAAGTGGTTTGTGAAGGAGCAGGTTGTTTTGTGCGCGGCTCTCATTGCCCCTTGCAACCAGAAACGGGACAAGAAAGAGTGCTACACATAGTCACTATATCCGTTTAGATTTCTAAACCCATTTGCCTTTTTGCAAAAGACATTCGGCTGAAGGCCTTCGGCCTTCGGCCTTCATCCGGGTGGGGAAAAAATAATCATTAGTTACCTAGAGGGGATCAAGTCGGATGCGAGGACATACGTGCCCATAAGCAGCGAATAAAGCCCAAAGCCCTGGACGAATCTCACAGCTATAAGTAGCGGATAACCATTGCAAAACACTCCTCCAAAACTCGACAATAAAATAACAGTGCTCCCACAAAGCACAGTCTTCTTGGCCCCGAACAAGTCATACATCAATCCTCCAACGAAAATACCAAACAGTCCTCCTCCAATGGGCATGGACGCCACAGTGTCCTTGATTAGGGGAGATGCACAGGTGAGGTTGAAGTCCAAGATGTAGGATGTGCGATGTGAACGGGGTACCCAGTAGAAATCAACGTCTTGTTCCCAGTCGGGCACATCACACGGAGATTCAATGGAATCCTGTAAAAACTCATCTTAGTTTTTTAGCCACTATGTATAATTATAAAGCTCATTTTTTTGAACTGTTCAGGCCCACGAAATTTCTGATGCACAAGAAAATTGGGGGTGCAGGTGAAGAGTTAAAAAATGGACTTTACGGTTTTTGATTTACCTTGCTATTTTGACACTCTAGAGATAAGCATTTCCAATCAGTGGGGCTTTCTCCTGAAAGTAAAACACGTTATAGAATTCATTTCCTGCTGTTAAAATTCCAACGCTCAGGTTGAGGACGAGATGACTGGTCTAGCGAGACAGGGCCGAGGGAAGGTGCAGAAAGTCAGGAAAAAAACGAAAGAAATAATTTCCTCTCAGCTTATTTGGCATATTCATTAGTGACATAGACACCCATGGTGCGACCCACACATACATGTGGGGGTCGCACCAGTTGTCACTAAGTATATTCATACCTATAAACGAGACGGAGAAAAGAATAACAAATTCAATCAGCAGACCTAAAAACGGAGACAGGGCGAACACAATCCATGTTGGTCTCACGCTCACACAGACCTCTTCGAGTGCTGTGGCAGCTAGACTTGGCATGAGCAGTCAACTGGGAAACCAAATCTAAATGGGAGGATGGATTCCCAATATATAGGAGGCAATTTGTGATTTGCGGGCGCTCACTATTATAGTCTATAATAGACGCAGTACTCACGCACTATAGACGCACTATAGACGCATTATAGACGCATTTTTATAAACGCGAAGGCCGAAGCAGTATAGCCGCATGCGTCCATGCTGCTGCTATATTCCGTCTATATTCCGTCGACTATAGTGCGTCTATAATAATGAGCGCCCGCAAATCGCAAATTGCCCTTACAGGATACTGATAGTTATATTGCTTGTCTAATGAATGGATAATTGTGTGCATTTATATAGGGGAGACTTGACCCATATGAACCACTATCTTGTTTAGGTCTGTCCTGTTCAACGATTTAGTCTAATACCTAAAATTTTTTGGTAGATGGTCATTAAATCATTCATTTTATTTCCCCAATGTGTCATTTAAAGCTTAAAATAAGCCCTTAGTAGAGATATGCCCATGGTTTCCGGCAGGAGATAGGAAAACACTGCCCCTACCAAGCATAGACCAACCAGGACAGGAATGATCTTATCCCGCGCATAGTTGATCCCGAAATAACATAAGTAGATAACGCAACACAAGATTATCTGAGCAAGGGTTTCCAGGAACAAGATTTTATGTAAAAGAAAAGTTAACAATTGATCTTTAATGCTAACTTTCTCTTGCTCGTTTTCCAATACCCTCCCTTGACTACTGTCAGGATCACTGTCGAACCCCTTCCAATCTATCTTGTTAATTTGTGCAATCCTGCGGAAAGAAGCTTCAGCCTGGGCCACCTTCCCCCTGATTATGTCAGACCGAGGGGACTCAGGCAGGAAAACGAGGGGTATATTGAATACAAACAAAAAGATGATGGTCATGTAGAAGGATTTTCTCCAGTCAGAAACGAGACTCGAGGCAATTAGTGGCACTGTTCCAAGTGACGTCATTGACATTCCAACGGCCATTGTAGCTTCTCTCAACCTGAAAAATGAAAATTAAATACTCCTTGGCCAACCTTTCATTTCTAACATGAAGGCGAATTTCCTGAAAACGTGTCATTGAAGTGGTTTATGAAGGAGCAGGTTGTTGTGTGCGCGGCTCTCTTTGCCCCTCGCAACCTGAAACGGCACTCGAGAGAGTGCTACACATAGTCACTGTATCCGTTTAAATTTCTAAACCTATATGCCTTTTTGCAAAAGACATCCGGGTGAAGGCCTTCACCCGGGCCGGGCGGGAAAAAAAATCATTAGTTACCTAGAGGGGATCAAGTCGGAGGCGAGAACATACGTGCCCATAAGCAGCGAATAAAGCCCAAAGCCCTTGACGAATCTAACTGCTACCAGTAGCGGGTAACCATTGCACAACACTCCTCCAAAACTCGCCAATAAAACAACAGTGCTCCCACAAAGCACAGTTTTCTTGGCCCCGAACAAGTCGAACATTAATCCTCCCACAAAACTACCAAACAGCCCTCCTCCAATGGGCATGGACGCCACGGTGTCCTTGATTAAGGGAGATGCACAGGTGAGGTTGAAGTCCAAGATGTAGGATGTGCGATGTGAACGGGGTACCCAGTAGAAATCAACGTCTTGTTCCCAGTCGGGCACATCACACGGAGATTCAATGGAATCCTGTAAAAACTCATCTCTAAAAACTCACCTGTAAAAACTGATGCACAAGAAAATTAGGGGTGAAGAGTTAAAAAATGGACTTTACGGTTTTTGATTTACCTTGCTATTTTGACACTCCAGAGATAAGCATTTCCAATCAGTGGGGCTTTCTCCTGAAAGTAAAAAACATTAGAATCGCTGTTGCTAGAATTCCAAAGCTCAGGTTGAGGTGACTGGTCTGGTGAGATAGGGCCTAGGGAAGGTGCAGAAAGTCAGGAAAAAGTGAGTGAAAGAAATTATTTCCTCTCAGCTTATTTGGTAATACCAAATTGGTATATTCATTGGTGACATAGACACCTGGTGCGACCCCCGACGCGACATACATGTGGGGTTCGCACCAGGTGTCTATGTCACTATAGTATATTCATACCTATAAACGAGACGGAGAAAAGAATAACGAATTCAATCAGCAGACCTAAAAACGGAGACAGGGCGAACACGAGCCATGTTGGTCTGACGCTCACACAGACCTCTTCGAGTGCTGTGGCAGCTAGACTTGGCATGAGCAGTCAACTGGGAAACCAAATCTAAATGGAAATTGGAAGGATCGAAGGCCAAGGATGGATTCCCAATATACATATATATATATTTACAACAAAGTAATAAACTGTATTTAGGACGCTACACATGTTTCATCGCAACCCTTACGGGAAACGAATATATATTTAACTATATAACCTCTTTAGGGGCTTACAGGATACCGCGCCGATAGTCTAATGAATGGATAATTGTGTGCATCTATACTTACTTTTGACCTGACATGCAGCTGAATCTATATCATGCAGCTGATCCTATATGAACGTCAGTGAAAAGAAGAGAGTTAACCCCGTTCCTGCAGAAGAGTGCTCAATCACTGGTGTGACTGTGAGAGCGTGGGACAAATCAAACAAGTTCTTATATCGATATAAGAACTTGTTTGTTTTGTCTATATGAACGTCGAAGTTTGAAGTTCGAAGTGGTGGCCGTTGATTCAGCGGTATCTAAGCGACAGTCTGCTCCTTCATAAAACACTTTACATGACGAAAGGTGTAACCTGTTGCTCACACTTTTCGAGCTTTTATTGGAAGTTTGTTAATATTTTCGAATGACTTTGAACATTCCAGTCCCCATAGTTACCTATTCAGTTGCCATGGCAACCGTGTTCTTGACGTTAAAAGAGGCGAATAGTTTCGGTCGGTTCCCGTATATTATACATACTTGTTGCGTTGGTCTGGTATAAACTATACTGGCGGAAATAAATCATATGATTCATATCTTTGTTATGGGCATTATTATATGGGAATTGGGCTTATAGGGTTCTGGGAGTGTGAGGTGTTGTTTAATGATCAATCTAGGCTACCAATAATGGTTACCATATGGCTACCAATATTGGTTACCATACAAGTAGTTGGTAGTAGTCATTGGTTACCATACTGAATTGACCGGTCAATTACTGACCTAGTTCACTGCATTCTGGAGAATTACCACTCCACACAAAGGTATCTGTGCTACAGCTACGTTCTGACCCTGATCCTACTAGTACGTAATGGCCCATGCAGGATAATGTGACTGTAGGCCCAGCCAGTGTAGCATCCCAACTGCCTTGTACACACAGTAAACACAGGACATGCGGACATGTAAAGTTCAGTTGGTTGACTGATCATGTTTACCATTATTATTATTCGTTACCATGTTTACTATGACAACTATCAGACTGAAATTCTTGGACAGAAGGCCGTAAGTTCTCCAATTTTCGTTAGAAATGCAAATGGCCGCACGACCTTTTACGGTAATATAGGAGTTCTTGGTGTTCGAGCAAAATAGGGCTAATTAGCTTTAGCGGTTTTCAGACCGCTAATTAACGCTAATTAGCGGTCACAAAAAGCGATAATGAGCGCTACCGCTATTTTAAAGCTTTTTGTAACCGCTAATCGGGAAAAATTAGCGGTCAAAAATAGCGCTATTAAATTTAACACTTAATAAATAGCGCTAATATGCGCTAATTAGCGCTATTATCAAAATTGATTCATTTTGTTCGGACCGCTAATTAGCGCTTTTTGCTTTATAATCAATGTATAAAATACGTTATGATTGGCTAATGTACAGTCGGACCCCTATTTAACGGCCCCCCATTTAGCGGCACCCCCATTTAACGGCAGGATAAATTTCCCCCAAATATTTTTGAAAATTTTTTTTTTGAAATTTTTTCAAAGTTGTCCGACTGTATATCACGTGACCAAAAACCGCTATTTTAAAAATTACCGATCACGCTATTTAGCGCTATTTAGCGCTAATTAGCACTGATTAGCGCTATTTTGTAAATATCAAACGTTTATTTTGCAAAAATCGCTAATTAGCGCTTATAAGCGCTATTATTAACTTAAAAATAGCGCTTATAAGCGCTATTTGCTTATAAATAGCGCTAATTAGCGCTAATTCTTGCTATTTCTAAAATTGTTCATAGCGCTATTTTATAAAAATCAAACGTTTATTTTGTAAATAGCGCTAATTGGCGCTTAAAAGCGCTATTATCAATTGAAAACAATAGCGCTTATTAGCGCTAATTAGCGCTAATAAACGCTATTTATAAAGTTGTTAATAGCGCTAACTAGCGCTAATAAGCGCTATTTAATAAAACTTGGTGGTTTATTTTGTGAATAGCGCTAATTAGCACTAATAAGCGCTATTTGGTTATAAATAGTGTTAATTAGCGCTATTTTAAAAATTGTTAATAGCGCTCTCTCTCTCTCTCTCTCTCGAGTGCCTAATAGCGCTAATTAGCGCTTATTAGCGATATTTTATAGAACGGGTATAGAACCTAAGCGTTTCTTTTGTAAATAGCGATAATTAGCGATTATTAGCGCAGTTATCAACTTCATAAATAGCGCTAATTCATTCAAATGACTAAAAATGAGTATGAGTGAACCGAACCTTCCCGATAAGATAGGAAGATTATTCCGGTTGCGTTGGATTCGTCCTGGAAAGCTGATTCAGAAAAAACTCCGTTACCCCCTTCCAGGTGTCTATGTCACCAAGTTATATGAGGGGTAAATTTTTATCTGAGACGTCATATAATTAGTTTTTTGACTAACTGTATGACGATTCTCTTCGAGATTAATAATTATATGCTGTTGCTATAAGTGTAGCTGCTGTGTGCTAGAAGACTAACATGTGCTCACTCAATATAACATCCTTCACAAATTAGATATCTAGTGTAAAAACCTTGATACTCGGCTGACGTCTCTAAACTCCCACAATTGAGTATTGGTCTACCCTACCAATCGATTAGTTAACTGAGTTTGCCTGACACTTCAAGAAGGGCCAGCTCGTCAGTATACTGTGCAGTCTGGGGCTAGACCACAGACGGACACTAATTGTAAGAGATACAAATAGGAGAGGTTATTGAAAGACTTCGTATGAACGAAGGGGACACAATAACTCGAGAAGAGAATGGACATCATTCAGCAATCGACATCACACTGGTGTCGCGACTTCCACAGCCCCTCGGCCTCACCGAAAAACAGGTATTCATCAATTTGGATCGGATCACTTCCAAATAACATTTGAGAACAACAGGAAAACGGAACCAAAAAAAGGAACATCCTCAAATTAGACAGAGAAATATTCAAAAGCGAAATTTGCGAAAATATTTTGAATCTGGAACCTCTTACTAGTAACCAAAACAGGACTAGATGGAATTGGAAAGATGGGGAACATGTTCAAAACCATTGAAAATACAAGGTCGACAAAATTATTCGAGAAATCCGAGCCGTGGTTCACGAAAGAACTGAGGATTGAAAGAGCTCCATGTTCCGAGAAGAAAAATTAAAGAGAAACAGAAGACACATTTTGTACTGAAACATATGTAAACTGTTGAACTAAAACTTCCCTGTTTTAATTGCAGTGGTCTAAAAAAATTATTTTAAGTTTGAATTGCTGGCGAGTTAATGGATTCTAAAAGAATTCTAACCAATCAGATAAATGCATTGGTCACTAGAGCCAAGTCATAAATGCTCTCAAAATATTTTTGCTAGGGTCCGCCGCCCGGTAACTTGCCATGCAGCACACTACAGTCTCTCGTTTTCGCGATGAACCGTCTAACCTCCAACTTATTCTCAATTTACCCTTCTCCAATCCAACTTGCTCGACGCCCATCGGTCCGGTGTGAGAGACAACTGATACCGGGATGACTCGAGCAAAGAGAACTGAATCGAACAGTTGGTTACGATGCCCCTTGTCAGCGCGCGCGAAGGTCGCCTAAACCGCGGGAAAGTTGCCGAGATCGCTGATCTTAGCGATGGAGGCTGCGCGCACTTTCAATACACAGAAGCAGGTCGCGCGTTACATCAAGTTGGATTGGAGCTGGGTAAATTGAGACAACAATGTGGCCATTATCATGTTCCGACACACTACAAAGAGATTTCGTATCCAAAAAGTTTGTTTTGTTCAAACTCAATTTTTTTTATTTTACTCACCGTCGCGGGGCGCGGGGAAGCAGGGTCGAACACGGCAACAAAAAGTTGAATGAGATTGTTACTTTCGTAACCCTTTCCCAGTTCCCAGGCGACATCTTCACTTCCCAGTTCCCAGGCGACATCTTCACTTCCCTGCAGTTCCACACAGTACTACTTTGCTCTTGCTTGCCTCCCTTGATCTCCCCCCGATGAGCAGTCGAATCAAGACAAACGGGTTAGTGACCTAATATAACGTAGTAATTTAGTAAAACAAACCCGCCTAAATAGGCACCCACTCCCCCTGCTCCCCCGAATAAAAACCAAACCCAAACGCAGGATCCCTGGACGTGGTCGTGGTCCAAACGCTAGGAGAGGAAGGAGGATACCATTCGTGGTCCAGCGAGCCAGAGCAGAACGACAACGAATCGAGTAAGACACACTCCTCGCTCCATCCCCAATAAGTTACATCCCTATACCACTTTTAACCTCCAATATGACCCCACATACAACCACTACTAACACACATCAAACCTATCCCAGATCAAGAAAGACGGGAGGAGCAGTTTACCTTTTCAACTTATCCCCCATAAACAAGCAGGAGATAGACAAGTTGATGATAGATATATTACCAACGAGGCATATTATAGTGGGCTGACTATCCTGAAACCATCTGAGAAATCGGGGGTGCGACATCTTCACTTCCCAGCTCAGTGCAGCAAATTCCTGGTCCACAGATAACAGTAAACACCAAGTGCAGCAAATAACACCAAGGGCCACAATTGGTGGAAGTAAGTTCGATATTGCCACCATTGTAAAACCTATAGAGAGGTTACCGCAGCACACAGAAAAGGATGGTAAGCTCAGGGACAGAGTCAAGGCAGCTACCCTGGACGACCCGGCAAAGAGGTTCTTCGCCTGCCTCCTTGGATTGGCGGCCTCGGAGGCAGTGTGTGAAACTATCGGGAGTATCATGGAGGAGGGACAGAGGAGATTCACGGGGGCAGCAAAGACCGATGAGCGCCTCCAGAGAGAGATGTTCTTGAAGTTCAATGGACCCGACATGCAGGACTTCGAGGGCCTCTGTCATCAATTATATGAGAGGTTCTTGAATGGTCAGGTTATCTCAAGAATAAGGTGCAAAGAAACTGGCACAGAGAAGATCAACAAGACCAGACTTTTTTGCCCTCAGTGAACTATATCAATTCCAGCAGTAACAGGAATTCAATTTATTTGTTACAGCAAACAAAGAACACAGGAAACCCCAGGACCAGAGACTGGGGAGACCGGAAAGGCCATCTTACACGGTACACCGTGTGGTGAGTTATTCCTAACTTCCTATAAAATCTCCCCCACCTCTGGTAAATTACTAATTCATTCTCAGCATATTATTCCAACTTTCAACCTGTTTCTAACAATGTCCTTTCATCAGATCCTGAATCATAGTTCTCTAGTAGTGAGAAATGGCGACGCACCCAGGAGAAACGTTCCAATTTAGCTGTATCCAGAGCTGTAATATTGTTGACAACTTCACAGGACAATAGCTCTACATTACAACGGGTTTAGTAATAACAATGTTTCTTTCCTTGATTGTGTTAATCATGAGTCAGTACCGGCGTAGTAGAGCAAGGAGGAGGGAGAGGCTCATCAGAGTGGTGACCCCGAGAGTGAGGTTACCAGGCGGAATTGCTACCAATAGAGGAACAGGGTGCGCCTGTGATACCCGTCCTCAACTACCTCAGAAGGTAGTTGACGATCAGTATCCTTTTCGGAGTTTAAGAATGAAAGATACTTATTATATGTGTTACTGAAACACTTTATAACATGGATGGAACACCTTGGACCGGAGAGGCTAGCATCCATTCCTCCCTTTCTGTATTAAATAAATTGATTTCTTACAGTTGATATTATCATTACAGTGCTATCAAGCAGGCTGAGGACCTGAGCAAGTTGAAGGGTAAAATGCTTTGATAACATTTGATCTTGGACGCTTTAGATTCTGGCCATGCATCAGAAGAGGAACATGATGTCCCGAGGATTGAATTAATTTATTGTATATGTTTTCACGCCATGCATACCAGGTATAAAGAACACCCTAAACATCCCGGTAACCACTATTATGGGGAACTTGTCGACATGTCGTTCTTCTCTGCAACCGGCTTTATTATGAAGAACACTGGGATAGAAGCGGCCCTGGGGACAGTATTTGGAAAGCTAACTGTATCCAACATTGTTGCTGGCAGTAACTATAGACACTGCTTAAAAGGTCCGGGCATTTGCATTCTTGCACCATCCTTCTACGACAGGTACGTTTTGGTTTCTATAGTTTCCCTGAATTAAAATCTAAATATTTTTTTCAATTCCTAAAACTTTCGCTGAATGGTACACTATTTAGATTGATCCAGAGGTTGTCGATGTGGCATGTGACATTTACGAAAATATTCTGAGAGAGAACGACCAACCCGTGAGCCTCAGCAACTTGTAAGCCTACCCACCAATCAGACAGTTGATATACGAACTAGGAGAGTTGAAGGAGCGGCTTTCGACCTCACCTCAGTACTCTCAGTACTGGAATAGAAGCGGCCATGGTGATAGTATTTGACGAACTGACAGTATCCAAAATAGTTGCTGGTAGGTGGCTCTCATCGACATGAGGGAGGATCAGGATCAGAACCTGCCACTGTAATTCGATAACAATTAATTGGTTTATCATTTGCATTAACACACTGTGACTGACAGGAAGATAAGCCCAACACATGTACATATGTACCACTCTCTCACAGGCTCGGAAATGCAGGGACCCCAGTCCCCAGATGTGGAAGCTAGTGCGTTCCTTGAAAAAGGGACGCTGGGGAGCTGTGCTCGGATGAGAACGATTTAACTCAACAGTTTTTGAGAATTCGGTACATGTTGGAGAGAAATAAATTAACAATGGAGGACCCATCGAAATCGAAAAAGTATTGGAAAAAGTTCCATACACTGAACCACAAAACAAGGGATCCCTTAAACCGGGATATAGCTTCTTGGACAAGCGAATAACAGATTCTGCTATAATAAAGGTACTATATAAAGATACTCTTTATCTCTATTTCAATTCATCAATTTGCATAGTTATGGGAATAGTATTATATTTGATCTGGTCCCGAATTACATTTTAGCTGAAGAAATGGCATTTCCCATGTGATGTTCCAAACGTTGCAAAACCATTAAGAAAAAATTTGAAGCAAGTTTATTTGTTTAGTAGTTATTAAACCTGGGTTTCGCACCCGTGCCCTGGCCGTCCTACGATCGAATTACAGATTCACCCCGGTGCAATACACTCATATTGTTAAATAGCGCACCCATTGGGTGCGCCTCAAGTAAGGGGTTTGAAAGACACCCGGCTTCGCCGGGTGGTCCTCTTTATCCCCACAGTTGTCATGGAAACGAAGTTGGTAACTATGGACACTGAATTGCTATAATATGCTAAAACATGTTCCAACATAAACATTTGCACCGATCAGTAAAAACATATGCTCCCCAAAGTGGGCCGGGTGTTTAGCGCAATTCATCCAACAAACACACCCGGCCGGTACCCACTTCTTTGAAGATGCAGACACACCTAATATGAGGAAGGGAGGTAGGTTGTTAGATGGGGGAGATGGATGTTAGATTATTGCACCCATATAATTGGAACTAACTCACCTGTATTGGGTCAGTATTGATGACATTGATCTCTGTTGACTTGTAGCGTGGGAGGGGTGGCTCCTGAAGGACCCCCTTGTCCATTACAATGTGTTTAGAGGTCCTCTGTGGCAGATGAACATGTCCCCCAGTGGTAGGCAGAGTATAGTTCCCTCTCATAACCGCTTCTCTTGTGCCCATCATAACACCCACCAACAGACTCCTCATCCTCTTTACCTGGTAATAACAGATAGTGTTATCAATTCACCTGCAGTAACAAATTCTGGAGAGAGTTAGGAAATGGAATGGTGTCAAGGACACACGCACGAGATAATGAAAACAATGTTGGTAACTTGGTCATTTGTGACGGAAAGTACCTTAGCATTGGCCTTATAGAACTCGAACCAAGTTCTCCATTGTTGGCTGTCAACTGCGGACCAATCTGGAGAGTTCTGATCTAACAGGACATTCTCCCAGCACCTAGGAAGATCTAATGTGAACTAATTGAGAAACACAGAGCAACCAAATTACTTTTATCTTCTCGAAACTTAACTCTAGTTTCAGACACTCACCGTTCGAAATCCTCTTGTATCGGTGGTCGTCTGCTGGCTCTCTTATTGCTATCTGTGAAGCTATAGAACTGGGTCTGATCACCCGGTCCTGGTACTGTTAGTTCAGCGTCCTCCCATACACTGCTGTCTTTAGTTGAGTAGCGGCACCACCTCAACTCAGCTATGGGTAATGCGGGTCTAAGAGTCAAAACAATCAAACACAAGAAGATCTAATATCTAACTTTGAGACTAATCACTGCACCACCAGTAAATTGGCTCCATACCAAGGTAACAGATGTCAACTCCTAATACCTGATGTAGCTGCGGGAATGTTGTGGATGGAGGGAGGGAGGGCAGGAGGAGAGTTGACCCGGACATTAGCATTGTTTCTCTGAAACAACAATGTAGTAGATCAGACAAGGAAACAATCAGACCTAGCTAGTAGCAGCTACTAAATCTGGTGCCCAACAAACAAACAGTACAAACAGTACAAACAGTACAAACAGTACAAACAGTACAAACAGTAGCAACAAACAAACAAACAAACAAACAAACAAACAAACAAACAAACAAACAAACCTACCAGGGGTGTGAATCTGGAGGGTGTCATTGCAGTGCCAGTATTCACCACTTCCTTCCTCTCATGTGCAGTGCCAGTGTTCACTACCTCCCGTCTCTGGTGGGTGACTTGATATACTGGTTCTGCTTCCTCTTCTACAGCTGTAGGTGTATACTGCTCCCTTACAACTGTACAATATTCCTGTTCATAGGCTGGTTCAACAACAACCGGAGAGGGTTGCTTGGTAGGAGATGGTTGTTTGGTAGGAGGGGAGCGGGGAGGGGGCTCGTGGTAGATAGAAGAACAATCTGTATACGCCGTCTCATTTATCACTGGAAGGAGAAAGGGGGTGTTGTTAGAGCAACAAGGGACGAGATAGTTCAAACTAATTAATCTTCATTTATGAAGTTCCAAGTCGTTACTTGACATTTAACCAACAATAAGTCGTTACTTACAGTATTCCCCGGTGAGGTGGTTAAATGTATCATTAGTTTTGTGTTGCTCTTCTGTGTTAGGGGAGATACAGGAAATATCCTCCAGTGGCGTTTTTAGGGACATATCGTACAGAGTCTGAGAGGAAAATAGCCAATTAGCATCCTGTTAGCCCCCTTTAAACAGGGTTGGGAATGGGTTGTGGGTATTACTACAACAAGTCGAGGGGTCAACTAAAAACAGGAAACGAACTTAGTGTACACCAAGAGAAAAGGATTAACTACAACCAAGGGTATGTACAGGGGGGAGGGGGCACCGCAGTAACCCCCCAACAGGAAATGCACTTATATAGTACGCATATATTCAACTAGCGCACCCATAGGGTGCGCCCTACATAAGGGGTGTTCACAAACCACCCGGCTTCGCCGGGTGGCCCTCTTTATTCCCGCATTTGATGGTTGCTATGGCAACTAAATCGGTAGCTATGGTGACCGAATTGCTTGATTATGTTCCAAAATAATCACTAACTGTCAGCTGAGTTAAAACATCTGCTCCCAAGAAGAGGGCCGGCTGTTTAACGTATTTCATTGCCCACTTTTGAGTTTTCATTCATAGTTCCATTCGGCACTCCCATAATAATGGGCGTGGAACACATGTCACAAAGACATGTGATACAGAGCCGATGCTGATGAGAAATGTGATGCTGACAGTGGTTCTGATGAGGTTGACTTATTAAGTGAAATGTGATCAGTTCAGCAGGAGAACAGCAGAAGACCCGAAACAACTGTTTAAACTTGAAACCGTGTTCATGGCAACAGGACCTTAACAATAGTCATGACAGGAACGTGCGGAGAGGAAGTTTTGTCAAAAGCAATCAATGAATGCAGCGGGTGTGTCAGTGTGTGTGTGCGCGCGATTTCCGTATTTTAAATTAGCAAACTGTACCGCGAAACAGCACAAACGCCGCTCAACAACAGTTTTACTGAAGGCGCAGTCTGCCTAACGAACGACTACTTCGACGTTCATCTTCAACTTATAATAGAGATATTTTAAGTAAAACATTGATGGAACCAATCATGTTCTCAACTAGATAAACCCAATAAGAGGGAGGACCCCACTATAATAACTGTACATGATTGGTTCCATCAATGTTTTAGGTCTGCTACATACAGGACTCTACAGGGATAAATTCGATAAACTGCTTGATATATGTCGTTCCGATTTAACTCCAAACAAGAAGGCTCGGAAGGATTCCCTAAGGACTATTCCCACTCTCCTCCAGGGTAAATAATGATCACGTTTTATATATTATCGATTATATTATATTAACACATGGCGTTATCTTATAAACTAACTTTCTATTCCTTATTAGATCTGGAGAAAGAAGATCAAACCGATATATCGGACGTGTTACAAATTTATTCGTTCAATCGTTCATAGTGTTGGCGACATGCTCTTCCTACTACAAGTTAAAGTTTTCTGAGCAGAAAAGAGTTGCTAACAGTGTTCTGATTCGTTATAAAGGACACTATGCTTATCTGAATAATACGAGCTGTAGCCAGAAGATTGATGTGGTCAAGTATGAAAATACTGTTATGAAACTTACAGATTCATCCTAAGAACGTGGAACCAGAAAGAAGTCACCCTTTCCCGCCTGTACATAAACTGTTGGCTCACACGGGTGAGTGGATGGGGAGAAATGGGGGCATGGGGCTAGGACTCATGTCGAATTCGGGGTTGGAAACAGTACACGAGTTGCTTAGACGATATCGGACCCGAATCTCCAGGAAGAACAGCCAGAATGCTAACCTTACAGACTGCTTGAAAAGGTTATGGTCCCGATCTGACCCTGTGCTGTGTCCTGTGAGGGAAAGCAGGTGATTAGGATACTCCGACGGCTGACTTTCCCATTCCGAGTTCTTTTCATAAAGAACTTGGTTCCTAGGTGAGCGTTGAAGTTGAGCACTCCGAATCCGATAGCGAAGAAGAATCGATGGACACTTGGAGCGATAGTGATGAAGATTGCTTCCAGCTAACCGGCCAGGTGAGGGAGGAAGAACAATTAATAATTTGTAGATATAGTGACGATTATATCGCGTAAACAATTTCCATAACATCCTTATTTAATTTTAACTGTTAAGAATCAACTGTTGTTTCAGCAAGTGCTGTGTCATTTTCTACAAGCCTTGGAAATTCCGGTAGCTACAACAATTCGTGCAAAAGCAGTTGCGGCTGCAGAAAAAGTAAGATGTGCAGAGCAACCACTGCACTGTATGCAGATAAAAGGTAAACCATGCCGCAGTCAATTCATGGTAATATGGTATTAGTCCCACACCCAACGCATGTGGCAAGAGGCTAAGGGCTACGACTGGGATTCTTATGGATGCTCCTGATCCTTTCCTAAAATCGATCAACATCAGCATCGAGCCATAGTACCATGGTGGAAATCAGCTGGATGGTAAGTCATGCCGCAAGGCAGGTCATGGCCCATGGGACTAAACCATTAGCCCCCATCCTACCCTCCAGGGTAAATAATGATCACATATTATATTATCGATATTGTATTATATTAACTAATCTTATCTAACTCTATTCCTTATTAGATCTGGAGAGAAAAAGATCAAACCGATATATCGGACGTGTTACAAATTCATTCGTTCATAGTGTTGACGATGCTCTTCCTACAAGTTTTCTGAGCAGAAAAGAGTTGCTAACAGAGTTCTGATTCGTTATAAAGAACACTATGCTTAAATCTGAATAATATGAGCTGTAGCCAGAAGATTGATGTGGACAAGTATGAAAAATACTGTCATGAAACTTACAGATTCATCCTAAGAACGTGGAAACAGAAAGAAGTCACCCCCATCTGTACACAAACTGTAGGCTCACACGGATGGATGGATGGAGAAAAATGGGGGCGTGGGGCTAGGTCTCATCTCAATTGTTCTGTTTTCTTGAAACTCGATTGCATTGGGCACGTCTCGAGAAATTTTGCCTCAAAACTGGAGAAGAAAGTTGTGGATGGTAGTAAGACAACAAGAGTGTCGAAAAGTTAATAATGATAATAAGGAAGAAAAGTTAATAAATTGTAGATATAGTGACGATTATATCGTGTAAACAATTTTCATAACACCCCTATTTAATTTTAGATCAACTGTTAACAATATCAACAGTGACAGCGAGGAGAAACGTGATATACATGCCGTTGTTTCAGCAAGTGCTGTTGTCATTTTCTACCAGCCTTGGAAATTCTTGTTGCTGCAACAATTCGTGTAAAAGCAGTTGCGGTTGCAGAAAAAGTAAGACATGCAAATGCAGATAAAAGGTAAACCATGCCGCAGTCAATTCATGGTATTAGTCCCCACCCAACGGATGTGACAGGCTAGGAGGCTAAGACTGGGATTCTTATGGACGCTCCTGATTCTTTCCTAAAATCGATCAACATCAGCATCGAGCCATACCATGGTGGAAAGTCATGCCGCAAGGCAGGTCATGGCCCATGGGACTAAACCATTAGCCCCCACCCTACCCTCTAGGGTAAATAAAATATTATCGATATTATATTATATTAACTAATCTTATCTAATTCTCTATTCCTTATTAGATCTGGAGAGAAAAAGATCAAACCGATACATCGGACGTGTTACAAATTCATTCGTTCATAGTGTTTGATAGTGCTGAATAATATGAGCTGTAGCCAGAAGATTGATGTGGTCAAGTATGAAAAATACTGTCATGAAACTTACAAATTCATACTGAGAACATGGGACCAGAAAGAAGTCACCCTTTCCCTGTCTGTACATAAACTGTAGGCTCACACGGGTGAGTGGATGGGGAGAAATGGGGGCATGGGGCTAGGACTCATGTCGAATTCGGGGTTGGAAACAGTACACGAGTTGCTTAGACGATATCGGACCCGAATCTCCAGGAAGAACAGCCAGAATGCTAACCTTACAGACTGCTTGAAAAGGTTATGGTCCCGATCTGACCCTGTGCTGTGTCCTGTGAGGGAAGGTGTGAAGAGTCAGTGGTAAGACCAATGCTATACGCTGATGCAAGAGTTTCGAAGATTAGGATACTCATCGACCAATGCTCCGACGCCCCGACGGGTACCGTGAGAAAGTAGCTCTTGGAAATAGGTGATTAGGATACTCCCACGGCTGACACTGCCCTTCCCAGTTCCTTTCATAAAGAACTTGGTTCCTAGGTGAGCGTTGAAGTCGAGGTCTCATACAGCGGAGAAGAATCGATGGACACTTGGATAAAGATGAAGAGTGCTTCCAGCTAACCGGCCAGGTGAGAGAGGAAGAACAGTTAATAATTTGTAGATAAAGTGACGATTATATCGCGTAAAAAATTTTCATAACACCTCTATTTAATTTTAGGATCAACTGTTATCAATATCAACACCCAAGTCAGAATATAATACGTATTATTTTCAACAATACGTATTAAACATTAAATACACCCGCAAATATGTATTTAATACGTATTAAATACGTATTATATGCCGAAAATACAGAAAAGCCGCGCATTTAGCAAGTGCTACCATCGCGAGCTGCACAACTTCCAGCCCAATTTCAGGTCAAAAGCGCGTTACAGATACGAAATACAGCCTCACTCTGCCACATGTCCCAATACAGCTTTGCCGTGAAGTGCTACTGTGTTCCTCCGTCTTCTAAAACAGGTCCCTGTCCTCTTCTTCTTCTTCTTCTTCTTCTTCTTCTTCTTCTTCTTCTTCTTCTTCTTCTTCTTCTTCTTCTTCTTCTTCTTCTTCTTCTTCTTCTTCTTCTTCTTCTTCTTCTTCTTCTTCTTCTTCTTCTTCTTCTTCTTCTTCTTCTTCTTCTTCTTCTTCTTCTTCTTCTTCTTCTTCTTCTTCTTCTTCTTCTTCTTCTTCTTCTTCTTCTTCTTCTTCTTCTTCTTCTTCTTCTTCTTCTTCTTCTTCTTCTTCTTCTTCTTCTTCTTCTTCTTCTTCTTCTTCTTCTTCTTCTTCTTCTTCTTCTTCTTCTTCTTCTTCTTCTTCTTCTTCTTCTTCTTCTTCTTCTTCTTCTTCTTCTTCTTCTTCTTCTTCTTCTTCTTCTTCTTCTTCTTCTTCTTCCTCTTCTTTCTTCTTCTTCTTTCTTCTTCTTCTTTTTCTTCTTGCAGCTGGTCCCTTCTACGAATTGCTGCTGTTTTTCCCGCGCTCTAGGTTCATCCAACGCGACTTTCAGCCTCAGCTTGGACGTTTAATGGCGCGGCTTAAGTGCTAAATGCGCGGCTTTTCTGTATTTTCGGCTTACAATACGTATTTAATACGTATTAAATACATATTTGCGCGTGTATTTAATACGTATTTTTGAAAATAATACGTATTATATTCTGACTAGGGCAGTGACAGCGAGGAGAAACGTGATATACATACCGTTGTTTCAGCAAGTGCTGTGTCATTTTCTACCAGCCTTGGAAATTCTTGTAGCTGCAACAATATGTGTAAAAACAGTTGCGACAGCAGAAAAAGTAAGATGACATGCAACCACTGCTGTATATAATATATTGTAGATAAAACATAGACCATGCCTAAAGTCAATTTATGGTACTAATCCCCCCACACAACGGATGTGACAAGAGGTGAAGACTAAAACGGGGATTTTTATGGATGCCCCTGATACTGGAAGAGGAGGAAATACATTAAAAGGCGACATCTGCAAGAGACTGCTGCACAGCAAAGTTCAGAAAAGTGAACGATGGGAGAAGTTTAGCGCCTTCCACGATCTTATTACGCTCATTCAAACGATTAGTGTGGCCATCAACATCGATGGGGGTCGCTCTGAGCAAAAGTTCAAATGTTATACTCCACCCCGTACAGCTTTCCATTATGTAGCTGCCCCAAATAGTGCGGGAAACGCATATGTTGACCCTTCTGATGTTTGTGCAGACGTCATCAGCAAAACTCAATGAAGAATCAGCCCAAAAAGCCCTATGAGAAATCCCGATGTTACCGATGCATCAAACCGGGAAATAGGAGATACTGGTAAGCTATCAATATTCTAGATCACGTCATCATCGTGTGAGGATTCTATTCTGACTGTGGACAGGGTACCAGGAGGAACTTCGGTAGCCCGTACACGCTGCTGGCGACGGTCGAGCACATCCCCTGAATGGAGCCACGGTTTAGGGGCGCCGTCGACAGTGGCAGGAAATTTTACCAAAAGGATTACACCGATTTGTTAATAAGGGTACCAAGCAATGCAGGAAATTTGATTTAACAATTAAATTAGTCTATGAAAAGAACGTTGAAAATCAACCTCCAGGGATCTACTAGATCAGTTCACAAAAATACTTTCGCAGGTTGTAGCAGAGCAGGAACAATGTTCCTATAAGGAATGTAAAACCAAGCTAGCCAGTTTGGTGAAACGGGTACAGATAAAGAATTATGCTGATATGCAAGACATGCACTGATGGACAGTTATGAAGATTCATCTCTCATCTCTACCGTGGAAGCAAAGAAGGTATTTTAATTTTTAAGTTGTTTAATTTTAGAATTTTGAACACAAGGTGTTTTACTACACAACTCAAATTGTATTACTATCTTGAATGTTTTGAATCGGGAGTTGGTGGCATCATCGAGGCAAAGCGGTGCAATACACTCTTATTGTTAAATATTGTTCTTTCCTGACTCCTAGATCAACCCAATAGAGGGAGCCGGGAGGAACCCCACTATAATTGTACATTATTGGTTCAATCAGTGTTTTATTTTTAGGCCTGCTACAGGACTATACAGAGAGGAGTTTGACGAACTGCTTGATATGTGTCGTTCCGATTTAAATCCAAATAAGAAGGTTCGGAAGGATTCGCTAAGGGCCATTAAAAATAAAAAGCAAGTCAAACCCCAGTGTCAAAGTTCTGGTATCCAGGGATCCTGGATGCTAGTCAATTTTATCGCCAAAATATCTAGTCAAATTTCTAAAATGTGAAAATTATAGTGAGAAATTGAGAAAATGCATGGTATATTTACCGTAGTAGAAAATTTATAAAAAATAAGGTAGATAAGGATTACAAACTTCAAATCACCATCTTTGTATTTTCTCTAGTTTACAGTTAAACTCTTATTTTCACCACCTCCATTTTGACATTTTCTATCAGTGGTGTAGTGGTTACACCATGGACTCTCACCCCGATGGTCCGGGTTCGAATCCCGATGGGGTGATTTGGCTTACTTTTTACTTTCATAATTTTTTCTATCTTTATTCATTTCAGTGTGTTGTAA
>AVPN01000820.1:0-11590 GCA_000695325.1 Pleurobrachia bachei
ATTTTCCACCGAACCGAACCGAACCGAACCGAATATTCGGTCGCTTCCTGCTAGACACTGAATGGAGTGAAATGAGACTCTAAGACTTGCCAATTGTCATGACGCAGTACGAACCATGTGAGCCGATCCGAGTGATATGAGACCATCAAGATGTGATGTACTGGCAAGAGTTGGTACGTCCCCCTTCCAGGCGTGGAAATATTCTAGAGGATGGTCACCGGGTCTGTAGAAAAACCTGAAACACATTGGAATTTAATAGGGGCTGGAAACTTGCATGGAGACCACTTGTGGAGACCACTATCGAATTCAACCAGTTACTCAGCGGATGTGGCCAGGATAAGGACAGCATACTCCGTTTGCTGAATTCAACCGGCTATACCGGAAATATAAAGGGCAGCCCATATGATACTTCAAACTCACTCTGTTGCAATGTCTTCAAGCATGGAGATCCATTTTGGGTTTCCATCGCACACAATTATACCAAAACGAACCATTTCAAATCCTGAATATCCTAAAAAAAGATGTTCTTCTTAAAATCTCCTGGACAATTATATCCTAAAAAAGATGTCTTAGGTTGAGTCACTTGAAACTGTCTTCTGTGCTCCTTTATAAAGTAGGCCACTCAACAAATTGTTTGTAGTTTTATGGTTGTAAAATGAAGATTTGTAGCAAAAGCAGCAATTAAATAAACAAAAAGCTCAAAGCAACAAAGGGTGTGACAATGCCATTCGGCATAGATGTCACAGTTCATAGATAATGGTTTTGTTGAAATGCCACGATAAACTGATTATGTCTGTCGAATGTCATATTCTGTCAGAGCGTGATTGACCTGGCAGAGTACATCCCAAACTAATTGAGCGGAATCCAAATTGGAGAAAATCAAGAAATGGAAAGAGTTGGATTTTAATTGACAAGCTGCCGACGCAGGAGAGAGCTACCGAAGCTTGTTAAGATTAATAGCATCACATATTGCCAAATCAAATTATGCGGACGAGCTGTGACGTCTACAACAGCTAGCTCTACTGAGGGAAATCATATGACTCTGAAGTAAGAATCGTATGATTTCCCTCTCACTGAGTGAATTTTATGCTTCCACGACCTTCTGCTGCACATCACATGGCCCGCCGCGAAAGCTCAAAGAAGAAGCTTCTGGAACAAGGCCAGTAGTTCAGATTAACATGCTGATATGCATAATGATTATACATGGCCGTGGAATTATCATAGGACGAGTTCGCAATTACACATGACGATAATTATGAGGACATGTGTGTCGCTCTCTCATGTCCGAACATTACTATCATGAGGGCATGTGAGAACATTACAAATTTGTTCTACAGAACTACAGATTCTGTAGTTCTGTAGTACAGAATGGGATGAAGAGGTGTGTTCTACACACAGAACTTGAAGCAGATGGTGAAATATGCCAGATGTGAGATTATATAAACCATGAGAGATATGTGTGATTCAATCATCATGTGATTATACAAAGGAGAGCTAGAGGGCGTTGGAACACAATGAAAAAGAGGGGCGTGGTTGTCATGGTAAATGGTGTGAGGAGAGAAAAAGCTTCGAATTGCGTCAAAAGGGAGGGGTTGTTTTGTTTTGAGAATAACACAATGCCATTAATTCTGCTTTTTAGTAGAATTCAATGGGCATCACGCGGCAATGACGAAATTGTACAATGGATAATAGGAACGTACAGTGTACACAGATATGTGTTTAAGACAATGTACATAATCTTTCAGCTTCACAATTGCAATGAACAATTGCTAGCTCAGAGCTACTGCAGACTGCATTACAATGCTCTAACAATAACGTGCATTGAATATATTGTGTCAGAATCCATACAATCCAGGCCATCTTATAGCTTTTTATAGGTCATAATATATAGCAGCTCCTCATACAACTACATCACACTACTACTGCAATACATACTGACACTGTAGAAAAGTAGCAGTACAGAACAAGTGAATACATGGAAATGACAGCCTGGCCAAAAATAACTTATTAAAACTTGTCAGCGGCAAAATGCACTATCCGTATAACAGTTCAGGTCACGAATTCATAGTCGACAGCCATAATATGACCATAAATAACATATTAACAAGCACTGATATTAAAACTTGCCGGTTTTCGACCACTCAACCATGGCTAGTTAGTCGCTTGTCGACAGCCATAATACATGACGAGTCAAACTCCTTGCTAGGGTCTAATTGGCACGGTGTGTACTTCATACCAACATTCAACTCAACATTACTGGCTTCATGAATTTTCCCTACCGGAAACTGTGCAGTAGTTACAAGGTGGATGAAGACTCTGAAGTATTTAGTGACAAGCTATAATGAAAGTAAAATTAAAAAGATTTTACAGAAGGGCTTTCAGAGCATTGGCCTGATCAAACTCTCAAGAACCGTGGCCAGAATCTGACAGCCTAGAAGATGGGTTGAAGAGACCTTCCACAATGATCAACATTTAGAAAACATCAGACCAAGTTATGTTTGTTTTCCACATTTATAGTTCAAACTATTTGTACTGGAGGCTGCTGCAGCTTGCCTAGTTGATCAGAAAAACAAACAACCGATCAACTTTCTTGGTACTGAACCGAATTGACCTAGGTAAAACAAACCCTAATCTGTTCTTGGAAGCAGGAAACTGAATAAGAAGCGATCTAACCAATTGACTTGATCTGACCAATTGACTTGAAATCAGGATACTCCAAGAGAGAGAAATCGAGTGTGAGGGGTCGAGGAAAAAAGAACTTCACGTTTTCTTAGAAAATATTTCCCCGCCTGAGGTTGCTAGTTGGTACAATATCCTGAGAAGCATCGCTAGAGCTTTACTTTACTTAGGACCTATCATTTATATCAAAGGGAAAACAAACCCTAACCCCTTCTCGGTAATGTCGTTCTCGCATTACAACAGTAACAGTTACCTTACCAAGAAGTAGTGCAGCAGCTCCAAGATTTATTTGATGATGTCAGCTCCAGGCCCATGATTGTGGCTGAGCCTTGTACAAACTGCAGCAGGGATACTGAAAATGAAATTGGAAGTTTTATATGGATTATCTGGTGCTAATTTCAACCAAAGGTCTACAAAGACTCCTTGATGAATGAAATGAATGAAATAAGGGAACCTGAAAGGTTTTATAAACTTTAAATGGGATCAGCTGCACATCATCCACATTTTATGCAGGGGGAACTGGGGAAATTGGACATGGATCATTTCAGTTCACGCAAAGTAAGCTTCATGTATCAAAAAGCGCGGTTCGGTTCTGACTTCATGAGTAACCTTCATGTATCAAAAAGTTTATAAGACGCGGTTCTGACATCCTGTATTGTGAGAGCTGGTCACGTAACTCACAGCGATATCCTTTGTATTGATCCTTTATTTGTTCGACATGGTGCTGTACTGTAGCTATCTTCTGTCAGAGCATGTTGACCCTTTTCTCATTGGCAGCTGACAGCAGCTCCTCATTGTGTTATCATGTGCTAATATTCCGCAGTTACATGTGCATTATGAAGATTATTATTCGGAAATCCAATATAATTATATTTCCTTTTGTCCGTGCCATACGGACAGATCGACCAATGCTAGTGAATGCGTCGGAGCGAAGCAGTAGATTTCTATCAGCATCAGGCCCTTGCTTTTATTTTATTAAAACGGTTGCCATGGGCACGAACCCCGTCGAGGGATCCTATATACGTACGTTATGTTAACGAGGAGCGAAGCTTAGATGGTCCCTTTGACCACCCAACCTTCTAATCTTGTATATCCGAATGAACATGACATGTGGGAAGTAGCGATCCTACTATATCTTGCCGGTACCTCAGCCCTTGGTGACATAGGCACCTGGTGTGATCCCCACATGTGTGGGGATCGCACTAGGTGGCTATGTCGCCAACCTCAGCCCTATATCCAGCCGGAGTATAGCTAAATATTGAGCTTGCTCAATATGTGTGTGTGTGGTTACTTAAAAGCCCTATTGATAGACATGCACCATATTATACTATCACCGTCCTAGTCTCCATGCTGCCATTCGCTGGACGGCTTGATCCAGGTCAAGGGAGATCATGTACCAGGCCTAAATATTTTAGTAGATTACCGTTGTTTTTGATTTGTATTTTAGTAGTTCGAATTTTCTCGAGTTCATGTTTTGGTCTTTCGGCTAACCTTTCTCACAGGGAAAATCAAGTTGCCAAAGACTGGTCTGAAATATATTTTGCCTTTGCTACCTCTACTGCAGCAGAGTTCTCCAACTTCAACATTTCAAAGTGGACCCCTTAGCTCCTATAATTTGACATTCCAGAGTCCAGAGAGCAATCTTTTCGAAATATGCAGCTTTCATATAATAAATGTGTGGGTCTCATTTCCAGAGTCGCGGGTGAATAAAAAAGGTAAATTATGCCCGCCGGCATCGTCGCCTCCTTCGTTTTCCCTAGTATTTCCCACTCTCTCTCTCTCATTCTCGAACTCTTTCCTTCCGATCTTCCTTTCTATCTTTTTTACAATCCCTCTTCGTTGCTGATCTCACTTTGTTGAACATTCGTCACGGTCGTCACTTGTCTTCTTTTCAAAATTCCAGAACACCATAATGTGTAATTTCTCTAATTCTGTCCCTTACTTCATTTTTCCCTATCATGAACTTCCTATCCCCTCTCTTTCCTTACTTCATCTCCCTAAAAAGATAGTTCTCACGAGGCCTCTATTTTTCAGTGCGTGTTGAAAGAAGAAACCCTTCTAGACTCAAGAGAGGGAGAGAGAGGGAGGGGGAGAGTATCAGCAGCTCATATCCTCTAAGCTTTATATTATAGTTGTGTCTCATGATTCTAAGACACGCTGGAGCTGTGTTTACTATCATACTGTGAGCTATTTTTACCTAAGTTGACAGTGACACTACCGGTTCAGTTTCCCTTTTTTGTCCGCGCTAGTATAATTATTATTACCGCAAAATTTTGTCCACCGTAACTGTTACTGACTACTGTTGTGCGGTGTGTGCCATTTTCGGAGAGGGAGAGAGAGGGAGACTGGAAAGAAATGGAGAGAGAAATGGAGAGGGAGGCTGGAGTGAGATGGAGAGGGGGAGAGATGGAGAGGGAGAAGGAGAGGGAGATAGCTGCTAGAGCTGTAGAGAGGTAGGACTGAAACTAAGTTGTTATAATTATACGTCTGGTGTGTCCGAGCTCTCTAGTTGCATACCGAAACTTTTCTACCTTTCTGTGTTCGTACACTCCTGAAATATGTTGGACCAACTTTTCGACACTGTATATTTCCAGTTATAGGATCATGACACATCACAGTTGGACAGCAGCAGTACAATCTAGGAACTGAGTTAGAGAGAACATGTCCGCTTCACCGTTTGTAGAGAACATTAGTCACCCAACAGTTGGGACACCCGTTGATGTGGATGTTACCAGTTATATCTGGGACTGGAGTGATAGCAACCTTGTCACCATAGCATGGACCTTGCGTAAGTAGTTAGAACCAGTTAAACCTCTATTTACCGGTAACTTCGGAAAACGAGGTTTGACTGTTTTTAGAAATTTGTCCATTCTAAGCAGGATGTGAAATAATTTTCCAGGAATTTTTAATTTCAAACTATTCCAGAGCCAAAAGAGGAAATGTCGAGTCAGCTACTAAACCAAACAATTGAGACAATACCCCTCTTGGAGAAGGGATTTGCTGCGATTTTCATTCTCCTTTCAACTGTCACAATCATAGGTATGCATTGTTCAAAACATAAAGCCTTACTAACCATGGACCATGTAATTGTATACAGACTTGATAACAACCTAAATTGAACCCTTCAATTCTCAGGAAATGTGATTGCCCTGACAGTATTTTCCCGGATACCGGTCACCAAAACAGTCTCGGTGATATTCTTCATAAGTATGGCCGTGGCTGATTTAATCAAGGGCATCTTTGTCATGCCTCTCTCAGCTTACTCAGTCCTTCAGGTATTAAAAAAATTCCAGTCTCCACGAAGAGCTCCGAAACTAAAATGATCGGAGTGAAGTTATGATAACCTGATATCAGCTGAATTGTTTACTGTATAGTTTCGAAAACCTCCACTAATTCCCCACCTAGGATAAAAGAGGTATCCAGGGATTAGGAGTGCTAGCATTCATGGCTAACCGTGAAGGTCTGGAACGGTTTTGTACCATATCAGGGATTATAGGAAGGGTATCCTCTAACGCAGGCCTCTTCACTCTCATCCTAATATCGTGAGTCACATGTTGGGAGTAGCGTGAGTTGGGAGTTTCATGTGGCGCCGTAGGGCGGGTCCATGATAGTGACAAATATCAGCCCTACCGGCACCCCACCCCTTGACCCCAGTCCCCGCCCAAATACTCCCCTTTTATTGGTAAAGCTTTTCTGTTATTCATAAACCACAAACATGGCTCTCTGAACCCGAGAGTCGAGAACTGTAGAAAAAATTGAAACCCTCGCGGTTCTTACACTTATATGTGTGTGGTTCTACACGCTGTTAATTGATTGTGGTTGTCCCGTCCCTCTTTCTTGTCTCTCTCTCTCTCTCTCTCTCTCTCTCTATCTGTTAGCCCCTCTCTCTATGTTAGTCTTCGCTGTCTCTCCCAGACACTCTGGCACAGTACAGAAGCACAGCTTGGGTGTTTGTGTCGTCTCCCACCACCACTGAAAATATGAAAACAAAACAGGGCAGCTACCAAATTTCTGAACCTCCCCATTGCTTGATCTCAGTAATTCCCTCACGTAATCCCACCATCCCTCCCTCTGCAGATTTGATCGGTTCGTCAACGTGTACGATTCCATGACATCTGGAAAGATTATGACCGCTCAAAAAGGGTACATTCTCACCGCGCTCTGTTGGTTTTTCTCAATTCTCCTCGCATTATTTCCCTTCTTCATTCCGGAACCTAATGCAGATGATGGATATCAGATTCAACGGTACTTCTACATGGAACCTTCCACTCAGGTAGAGTAGGATAGCTGGTGAACGGCGGTTGAATCACCAGCTTTAATAGCCATCGGTTTGGAACTATACTCACCAGGCTGATAACCGATCATTCCTTCATTCTCAGTGTGTGTACAAGACGGAGTTCCTCTTCGGAAATATATCTCAGTACCTAGCGGAAGAAGGGAAATCCTTTCCGGTGGAAAACACAGTCGCTAATTTCTTCCTAGAAGTAGTTCCCATTATTTTACCGACCTATCTCATCATCGTTTTTTGTAAGTTTGTTTTACATCAATATCTAATTCCATAGCCTACTTATAAAATGAGGCTGAGTTGAAGTGAACCAAATTTCTCTAAGCTCAACTTTAGATTTAATTTCATTTTGAATTTAATTTCACTTTATATAGGTGTGATGGTGATCAATTCTCTGGTAAAGTTTGAACAGAATACAAAACTCCTAAAACGGCAAATAGAGCCGAAAGAAATCCGTCGTGCTCCTTCCTTCAAAGACACCGTCATGATGAGGAGAACAGGGAGCTTCAAAAAGAAGGATAGAAACAATCAGGTAATGATATGATGTGATCTTTGAGAATATGACATATCAGTGAGGTATGCTAATGATTGGAATTAACTCAGTAATTCTCTAAATTATAACATCTCTAGGTGGGTGGGGGAGTAGAGACAGCACTTGTTGGACAAGGCACAGCTGCTGATCATTTGGAGGGTCAGGTTGTCTTCAGAAGACAAAGCCGTCGCTTCACCCAGGTAAAATATTCTAGGTGGCTAGTATCATAATCAGGTGAAAAATTAACTTGAACTCCGACAAACATGTTCGATTCAACGAGAGTGAGATCGAAGCTTTAACACTTGACTCCTATTCCCACTCCTAGTCTGGTCGAAGTCCCCAGCTGGCCAAGGACCGTTGGAGTCAAATGAGCATGAAGAGTTTATCTAAACCTACCAGGGTGGATAACTACAAGAAAGCAATCACAACTGTCATCTTCATGCTGCTCTTCTTCGCATATTGCTACTCTCTGGAGTGGTTCTGCGTTCTCGGTAAGACGTAACCATATCCACTGATCCTAATCCTATAGTTTATGTGTTGCAAATACAGACGTCTGAGACTCCACTGCAGTAGACTCCACTTCCTTTTTAATTGTTAAACACATTTAATTGGGTTCATTGTTTCATTGTTTCAGCGACCTTCCCCTGTTATCTGGGGATGTGGGGTAACTTTATGGCGTGGATGAGCAAGCTGAGTGCCACCTACTTCTGGACAGTGGCTACTGTGATGCAGTACATAAACAGTGCTGGAAATCCCTTCCTTTATTACTTCAGGTTTATTGTGTGAAATGCAAGGATTTACATAAGCCTTGTTTTCTCAAGCATCCGTAACGTATTACAGAAAACTAAGTTTCACGCACACGGTGTAATCTCTCACGCGTGTGATCTCTAAATCTCACGTGCGTGATTAGATATCTTAATCTCACGCGTGTGGTCTGTAAGGATCACGTTAGCTCAAACGCGCGTGATTTCTCAGGATGTCCCAGTTCCAAAAGGAGGTGAAACACTTGCAAGTTAAATACCTGACTTCAAGTTTCAATGGTACAGCAGAGCACTCTCTAAACAGGATGAACCCTGGAGGCGCATCCGGAGGGAGGTAAGACTTGCACATGGTGTATGTGTGTTTATGTGTACGTTTGTGCGTGTGTGACATGTGATGCAGTGAGTGCAAGTGTAGCCAGAAGCGAGTGAGTCATTCAGTAAACAACAATTTCCTTTCTATGTCTGGTTTGTATTATTAATTCGATCATTTAGTTGGAGCATTTATAGTTGGAGCAAACAGTCTCAACATGTACAACTTCGAATTAAACCCAATTCGTCTTATTGCCGATGTAATTAAGTGAATTGTCGTGAGAATGTGTGGTCAACGTTATGTTTGTAAAACTATTTGATGTATTATATTTTATGTATGTAACACATGTACCCATTATGACACGTATATCAATATGCATATTCTCTCTACTAGACGCAACACCAGAAACAACAGAGGCTATATTAGCCTAATTGACACACGCCACGCCAGAAGTAACACATCAGCAGCCCAGTTGCCCACCAAGGTACTACAAGATGAGATCAGCAGCTGTTATAGCTCGCAAAGTTATCGGCAGCTATCAGCTTCCACAGCTGTTATCACATCCACGAGTGATAGTGGAATTTGTGTTTAACTGAGTGTGCAACGTTATTACATGTGGGGTTTTGGGCACAGCTCCATGTAGGGCCGGAAACAATTCATTTCTCTGTTAATATGACCCTCTATTTGAGTTTCTAGCCCTAATTCTGAGCTGTTTCCAAAGCTTTCAAGCTGTCTAAATGTACAAATATAATACTGAACGTGTCGTTGACATTTTATTGTTGACCTATGTGTTCCTTTCGAACGTTACCAGACTTTTCAAAATCAAGAAACGTCTTTTCGTGTGCACGTATACTTTCTAATATGGCAATTTTTACAGCACTTTTTAAAGCCCAAAAAGCAATTGTTTTCATTGATCTAAAAGCAGCACCACCCCAGTAGATATATTGGCTAGTTTGAAAGCTCTGCAACATGGTATAGCACGTGCATTCTACCCGTGTATGTTATTTCCATAACTGAGCCTTGAAAACTCTGTATAGCACTGCTGCGTGTTGTTCAAATAACACATCTCATGATCTTTTCTCTGTGATCTGCACCCGTTTTCTCTCTCCCCGTGCAGTAACTCGCGGCCTCTCTCTGCTCCGTCTATGTGTCACCGCGGCGGGGACAGTATAATCGCGGCCTGCAGCGGATCAGCAGTCACCACCCTCAGGAAACAGGGTTCCAACCTGAGCTGCCAAGGAAGTTTCAGAGGTACACCTACCCTACGTAACAACTCCATGAGACGCTCTACAATAGCGGGAGGGAGTCTCAGCACCACCCCTAGGATGTCAGGACGAGGCAAGAACATACCACTGTGATAATACTAGGCATCTAGGATACATACATATAGGTCGAAACAAAAAAATCAGACTGTCAGCGTGACAGCAAAATGATGCATCATCAATTTATCTAGGAAAACAAACTGAAACATGAGTGCTACTGCAGCTGTAGAGATGTGTAAGAGATGTAATTCTCAAACCCTGGTGAACTGAAAATCCTGATCGCGTTGCCGTTTGGCACGCGGTTTTTTGTTGACGGCCCTCAACAACTAGTTTAGAGGCATGTTCAATTATCGCTATCAGCTGGCACAAAATGACATTATAGGAGAGTGGTGTGTTAGGTCACAGTGCAGAGATTAACACGTTTTGGTGACATGTGTGTGTCGCAGATCGAGAGGTTCACGAAAGACAACTGACAATTGATGATTGCACTATCAAAGACATTTGATTATGATAATACTGTTTCTAATTTCTTTTCTATTTTTTGTATATTTATAGGTCAACGGACATATACATTATATGCTTTGGAGTTTAACAAAAGATATTCTGCAAAAAAAAATTATTGTATTTTGTGTGTGTGCGTGTGTGTGAAAGTATCCGCAGCGGAAATACCTAAACTTTTAAAAAAACTTAGATAGTTTTTAACTTATTCCGTTTTATACATTACACAACTATGATTTCTGTTGATCATTTCCAAAATGATTTGTTGTGAAAAGAGCTCTACGCCACCAAAATAAAAGTTGAATCACATCGGCGGTCGATTTGCTCCAGACGGCGTCTGGACGGATGTCGGGTCTGAGACGTTCATCTGGTCGTCTGGAGCCCGTTTAAACGGCACGTCTGAAAAGGTCTCTACCCATTTAGATCGAGGGAGTTAGACAGAGTTGACAGCCAGACGGAGTTGGACAAAGTATCTGAAATCAGACGTAATGTCTTAAATTGAAACGGGTTTGGCATGGTCTCCGTCTGATTTTAGCCAACTCTGTTTAACTTTGTCTAAACGGGTAGAGCTCTACTACTCTCTAGAGACCGTTTCAGACGTGCCGTCTAAACGGGCTCCAGACGACCAGACGCACGTATCAGACCCGTCTGACTCCGTCTAGACACCATCTGGAGCAAAACCTGTCTAGATGGCGTTCAGACAGTACCGTCTAGCCAGTAGCCCCAGACGGGCTTGAGACGTGCATCTAAAACACGGTCTTTACCCGCGTTCAGACGATATCGGACGGAAACCAAACATTGTTGTTTAGTAAACGGGTAGAGACCGTTCCAGACATCCCATTTAAAGGGGCTTCAGACGCACGTCTGGGGCTAGTACCGTCTGGTGGAACGACGTCTAAACGCCCTCTGCGGCAATTAGTAAAGAATTTGCCGGTCCGCATGCTGACCATTAGTGTACCATGCCAATTGATTAACTGTCTGGCGGCGCCATATCCCGCGTGGTTTGATTCTCAGTTTGAGGGCGCGATAGTGCACCAAGTTCGGCGCTGCCAGACAGTTGATAAAATGCATTTCAAAACAAGTTTCTTTGGGAAACAAACTATATAACATGGGTGTAAAACACGCTTCCAGCTGTGTGTGAGTTGGGTATATTGTGTGTGTGGGGCATTTATTACTGGCAGTTACACACTTTGGGTATGAAAAACAGCATCTCTGACTCTCTCTCTCTTTCTCTCTCTCTCTCTCTCTCTCTCTCTCTCTCTC
>AVPN01000821.1:8374-21780 GCA_000695325.1 Pleurobrachia bachei
TTTTGTTTCTTTTGCGGCGGTGACGAGGAGCTGAGAGTAGTGTTATTTGTGACGTCATGATCGGAATTAGGCGGGGAAGACGATGATGTAAGAAGAGGTTTCTGACTTGTTTGGGGGGAGGATGATGAACTATTGATCTTCCCATTAACATTATCGTCAGGAGGAGGACCTATAGACCCCGTTGTGGAGTGTTTGTAACTATCAACACTGCTGATACTATACCGGCTGACGAACCGTTGAGCCTGAGTGATGGTCGTCAGGAAATCATCACCCACCCGGCAGCCTTCTTCATCGGTAACAACTGGTAGTTCAAGCGTGGAGGGTAGCAGCGGGTTATCAGGTCGGAGGGTGTAGAAACCGTTACTGATCCGTGGAAGATCCTTCTCCTCCCTATCTCGGTCAGCAGTGCGTTGGAGGTAGGCGTGTAGGGCTCGGTAGACAAAGACGTATTGGTCGAGAGTCTGAATCATTCCTCCCCGGTCTTGGCGGAGTTGGCAAATGTAACCCAGGGGGTCTACCCTACCCGTGTCTTCTAGTTCCTCAATACCTGGGGGAAGGGAGTTTTAGACGAGTGTTAGACAAGTTTTACACACGTTTTAAATAGAAACAGAGATCGGTCGCCCGATCCTCGAGGTGGGTCCTATTCTTAGCTCAAGAAAATAAAGAGTTTATGACCTTGGTAGTGTGAGATTCCTTAGTGCCCCAAATTTTGACATTTCTAAATATATTCAACTTACCTAAATTAACAATTCTAATAATAATATATGCAACCTACCTAAATTAACGGCGACGAATGTTCCAGTTCGTCCAATACCAGCGGAGCAGTGAACCAAAACAGGAACATTAGGAACACTCTTTTTGAAGGCCCTCACACATTCCACAAAGTCTAGGAAGGGGGTGGTGTCATCTGGAACACCGAAATCCGGCCACGAGTGATACCTGTGTAGGGGGAGAGGGAGAGGTTCGGGGATGGACAGATTTTGCTCAAGTTGGTAAAAACGGAGAGATTTTGACTGAAAGGAGCTTCAAGTTGGTAGTAAGGCTTACTTACCACAAATGGTAAAGAATCCTCTCCTCTCGTTTTCCTCCTTCCTTTTCCTCTTTCGACATTTTTAGGATGGTTAGGGTGAAGTATTTACTGGGATAAGCCCCGACCTGCTCCATTTCGAAGGGTCCCATTCTTGCTGGACTACCTGATGTCAAGGGGAATAGGGACGGTTATACTCCAATTGGTGCATTGAACAAAATGGTCCACTAGGTAGACTAGATAGAGTTTATCGAGCTTCTCCAGTCATATATCTCCACGAGGCTCGAGTTCATCATAGAGTCCCGATACATACCTTGTTCGCTGGCAGGCCAATAGAGATTACATTTGGCCCTAGAATTCTCTATCAACCCCGTTGTCATCACGATTATTCTACATCTCTGAGGAATGCGAGGGGTAATCATCGGTAAACAGCAGGAATGATTGATGATGGGTAATGATGACTCTACAGTAGTAGGCACCGACCGAAACAAGTAAACAACCAATCAGAACTATTTATTTAGTTCACGTGACTGGTCATCAGCCAATCAGGGACCAGTATTTCCTGAATTCCTCCGCACTCACCTCTTCCCATAACAGTCTCCAAAAGTCGAATGTCGTTGAGGAAAGGGGTCCTTGGGTGGCTATGTAATCCTTTGGGATCAACTTGTAGCCTCTGAAAAAACATTGAATCAATTGTCAAATGAATTGTCAATTTAGGAACACGTCCATCGGGAATGGAAGATATTCTGTCTTATATTGTTCCAGAAATTAAGAAAAAAGTTTTACTCAGCGAATTGTTTCTGACCCTGTGCCTTACACTATCTTGGATGCATTATAGGCGGGGCTAGAAACAATTTCATGAGTAGGCAAATTTTAATATCCTTTACGGCATAACATTTTCGACAAATTTACACGTATTCTTCTGGAAAGGAATCCCAGAAGAATACGACCGACACAAGTAAACAACCCATCAGAACTCGTTATTTAGGTCACGTGACTGGTTATCAGCCAATCATCAGGGACCAGTATTTCCTGAGTCTATCACCCTCTTACCTGACGTAGTTGGCGTTGATGTAAGTACTTGTGACGTCACAGTTTAACTCGATAAGGACCACCCTCGAATGAGGGTTAGGTAACACGTTGACATATCTGATATAGGGATATAATATGTTTGTTTGTTTGTGATTGCTGTGTTTGGAGGATGACCTAGATGTAATGTCTTTACCTTTCTTTACAATATTTGGGTACCATGAGAGAGCAAGGAAAGGATGAGAGGTATCATCGATTAAGTACAAGAATGTATTGTCAAGTCAGTACAGGAAATAGAAAGATATGGTGCTGTATCAAAAGGTCAATTATATGTCCGATAGCTAGGTTTGTATTGCAAAATTACTAAATCGTTGTTTTCTGCATTTTGTGATTGCATAATTACCTGTTTTTGCTCTCTGTACCGGCAGGAGTCTTGGTTATTAAAATACAGTTGTTAGGAACTCCCTCAAACTCTCCGCCTGATAAAAATACAATATTAGGTTGTGAACCTAAATTTAAACAGTCGTTATATTCTAAACCTCCTTTAACATTTATAAAGAAGGCGGACGCCCGAAACACAGTCTAGCAAGGCAATAAAGCAGTGGACAGAGCTACCACAGTGCCACATTAACAAACAATATCAATGAATCGTAACGAGTTTAGATGATTTAATCGTGTTCAATAAGTTAAAATACTATTCAAATTTAGATTTTCTAGTTACCCAAGTCGCATCCGTCTGAGTAGTCAGGCTCAGGATCGTTTAGTTTGTCAATAAGTGCAGCTAACTCACTCTTGGAGAGCGGCCGAGACCTGGATAATGGATATAATGTCAGCGGTAAAATGGAAGAAAAGGTCATATGAGGCGAGACGATAGCAGGCAGGGAGAGAGTGGGGGAGAGATAGTGGGAAGGGAGAGATGGAGGGAGGCATTATATGGAGCAATATTATATTGCTCCATATAATGCCTCCCTCCTATAATAGACAATTCCCAGAAACACTCATCTCCCTAGAATATCTAATTCATTATTTCCTCATCTCCCCCTCTCCTTACTTGGAAAGTCGCTTGAGATAGGATTGTGATCGCTGAATAATGTGCCCAGCCTCATACACCTCGAGACCGTTGTACTTAGTGTGACTATTCTTGAAAACATCCCGGAATCTCCGCTTGAAGCTGTCCATCTTGTTGGTGTGGACACTAGGAGGGGAAGATAAAATATATTGGTGACAGGATAATACAAGATTAATATTAACGAAACAAGATTAACAATAACGTATAAAAACTGTTTCCATGTATATTGAGAGCGATCAATTATATGAGGAACAGCAATGCGTGAAGGAAATACAGAGATATAGGATAAGCCTATTGAGTGAGAACAATCAAGGCTAACAATTGTAACACCTTGTTACGCTCACACACTCTATCTGCAGAAATACCAAGAAATGGCCCACAAATGCAAATTGCAATGAACTGCAGCTGCTGGTGACGGAAAGTCGCCCGGCCGATCCGCCGCCAAATTCGGAGAAGAGATTGTGTCTGCGCGCGATAATCTTCTCTCTCCCCGCGCATTGTGGCCTCCCCGACCCACACAAAAACTGTTCTGCGCGCTACGTAAACGATCATCTCATCTTAACATTAAAATTTGGCCGAGGGATAGGATTGTGTTTTGGGTTTTTTGTGTGTACGGATAATAAAGTGGGCGTGGAGGGGTGATCTTACCAGGCAATGTAGAGAAGTAATCCCAAGACTAGGATAACTATTAGGCTTATCGTTAGAATCAAGTACTTCCGTTGGACATTTTCTGAGAAAAAGACGGCTGGGTTATAGAAAAATTGTTTTTTTCTTCATTTTATGTGAAATCGCTATGTGAGTAGGGCCATGAATATATGTTTGTTTCTCTCTCTCTCTCTCTCTCTCTCTCTCTCTCTCAATTCCCAGAAACACTCATCTCCCTAGAATATCTAATTCATTATTTCCTCATCTCCCCCTCTCCTTACTTGGAAAGTCGCTTGAGATAGGATTGTGATCGCTGAATAATGTGCCCAGCCTCATACACCTCGAGACCGTTGTACTTAGTGTGACTATTCTTGAAAACATCCCGGAATCTCCGCTTGAAGCTGTCCATCTTGTTGGTGTGGACACTAGGAGGGGAAGATAAAATATATTGGTGACAGGATAATACAAGATTAATATTAACGAAACAAGATTAACAATAACGTATAAAAACTGTTTCCATATATATTGAGAGCGATCAATTATATGAGGAACAGCAATGCGTGAAGGAAATACAGAGATATAGGGTAAGCCTATTGAGTGAGAACAATCACGGCTAACGACTGCAACACCTTGTTACGCACACACACTCTATCTGCAGAAATACCAAGAAATGGCCCACAAATGCAAATTGCAATGAACTGCAGCTGCTGGTGACGGAAAGTCGCCCGGCCGATCCGCCGCCAAATTCGGAGAAGAGATTGTGTCTGCGCGCGATAATCTTCTCTCTCCCCGCGCATTGTGGCCTCCCCGACCCACACAAAAACTGTTCCGCGCGGTACGTAAATGATCCTCTCATCTTAACATTAAAATTTGGCCGAGGGATAGGATTGTGTTTTGGGTTTTTTGTGTGTACGGATAATAAAGTGGGCGTGGAGGGGTGATCTTACCAGGCAATGTAGAGAAGTAATCCCAAGACTAGGATAACTATTAGGCTTATCGTTAGAATCAAGTACTTCCGTTGGACATTTTCTGAGAAAAAGACGGCTGGGTTATAGAAAAATTGTTTTTTTCTTCATTTTATGTGAAATCGCTATGTGAGTAGGGCCATGAATATATGTTTGTTTCTCTCTCTCTCTCTCTCTCTCTCTCTCTCTCTCTTTTATTTTCCTCTCTCTCCCTCCCTCTCACGCTGCCCTTTTGGTTATATATGTGATAAGCTGCGATAGTGTGAATTAGAGTGTGGGGAGAGAAAAAGGAGAAGGCCAGAATGGAAGACAGACGAGAGAGAAAAAGGTAGGTATATGGAGAGAGAGAGAGAGATAGAGAGAGAGAAAGATAGTGAGAGAAAAGTAGAGAAAGGAGCTAGAGATTTCTCGAATTTTGGAGAGGCCAAAAGGCCAAAAATATTAGAAACAAAATCAGGGGTATGGGTTATGTTTAATATATTTGACGTTGTACAATTTAGGCAATTAGGGAAGTTGCCGCCGCCCCCCCCCCCTTACCCTCTAATTGTCGCCGGTCGACAAAGAGAGCTACCCTTTTATGCTCGACAAATTGTGTGGTTTAAAATGCAGGAGGAGTTGTATATTATTGGTAACCCTCACGCTATTTAGAGATCTCCCATACCCGGTACTCCCTATTATACAGAACACACATACACAGTACCCAGAACTCAGAAGATATCCCTCTTATTTTGGAGACTAAAGGCCCCCTCTTTAGCAAAGAGGGAGGTTGGGGGAGAGGCGGAAGTGCAAGGTTTTGTTCACCTTTCTCGCTACAATTTCTGTGTTTGGCGCCAAAGCGGGTGTGTGAGAGAGAGAAAGAAAGAAATAGATGGAAGTGAGAAAGAAAGAAATAGAAAGTTGGGAGAGAAAAAATGTAAAATTCTGAGAATTGGCCGGAAAATAAAGTCGTTTTGGCGATAGTAGAATAGAAAAAGAAGCTTCCGATGAAACACACAGTGCATTTAACCACACAATCGATTAGAAGACGATAAATAAAATACCCAGAAATCAATAACAACGACAATCACTGAGAAAAATAAAAACAAGTCGCTTGAAATATACCACCGAGAATGGAAGGAAGTGTAGAAAAGAGTGATATTAAAAGGAGTGAGATAGAGAGAGAGAACGATATAAAAAGGAGGAGAGAGAGAGAAAACAAAGAGCTAGAATCGAGCAGATGTTTCCCACACCTAACTTTCTCTAACAAATTTGCAATGTAAATCTACAGAACGCACTTTCTCTCTATCTTTCTCTCTCTCTCTCTCTCTCTCTCTCTCTCCCTCCCTCACTACTTCTATCTCATTACTGATACAACTGCGTTAGCACAAGTATGCCTAATAGTACTAGTTGGTCAAAAATATACACACCCCACCCTTCTCCCTGGGAAACGAATAGTTCCGGTCACATGGTGTGTCGTCATGGATACAGTTGCCATGGCAACATGTCACGCAGGAACCGACCGAACCAAGTCAACAACCAATCAGAACTTGTTATTTAGGTCACGTGACTGGTTATCAGCCAAGTTATCAGCCAATCAGGGACCAGTATTTCCTGATTCGGTCGGTTCCTGACGTAATTTCAGTACCTGTTCGGATGTGTGCGTAAAAAGGGCGGGGGACACTTTGGGATATACCAAGCTCTTGTCACGCCCCTTTAAACGTGGGTTTCCTGTATAACTGGAGTTCCATAGAAGAATTGCATGTTTCGTTTCAAGGGGGGGGGGTGTCGTTTCATTTTGTGACAGTTAGCGAAATTTCAGATAGAGATTTACGGGGAAATGGATTTTCGTTTACTAGAAATATATAATTCGTTATATAGGACCAAATTTGTAACCTTTTTTAATTTCATTCTCGTTTCCAGATTTGAGATTTCCGCTTTCCAGCCATACTTTCTAAGAAAAGATTTCAATTTTCAGAACATTTGTTCCGTCTTTTTAAATGTGAGAGTTGGAGATAGAGATGGCAATTCCGGGAGATCGAGATCTAGAGAAAGACATGGAGAATAAGAAAGAGCGAGAGGAAAAGAAAGATAGGAAGACAAAAAGATAAAGATAGAGGAAGAGAAAGATAGGGAGAGAAAGATAGAGAGACAAAAAGAGAAGGAGAGGCGTGTGCTGCTGCAATACAGACAGACAATGCGAAAATAGGAAATAAAATTGGGCTGGTCAATATGTATTACAATATGTACTATCATCTGTAATTCATTATCAAAGAGAGTGAGAGAAATTCTCGGTACTTTCTATTACTTCATCCTTTCACTTTAAAAGTGCCATCTACACCTCTTCCTAAGTCCTACCTCTCCAGTCTCCCCTCTCTCCCCCTTCTCCAGTCTCCCTCTCTCTCTCGAGTCTCCCTTTCTCCCTTCGTCTCTCTCTCTCCCCCCTAATGTGAACGTGTAATAGTGTGATAATGTATTGTATAGCTACCGAGTACATACATTGTGTTCTATCTTTCTCTCTCCTATCTCTCGTATATCAATCTCACTCTATCTCTCTCCTTCCGCTGCCTATCTCCCTCGATTTCTCCTTGAGCAGATGTGTGTTTGTACTTGTATGTATTTACACGCCAACGCTACAATATTACTACACACAGATTTACCACAACTATGCTAATTATCATAGCTTAATTCATGCTTTACCATATAACGCCTTTATTATGTGCGAGAAATCCACTGAATATTAAACCCCTTATAACAATTATAACCGCTCATTACTTAACCAATAGCAGCATGAAGAGGGGGAAACCATTCCAGTGAAACCTCTCTCTCAATTACTCGGTATTACAAATTACTAAATTGCTAAATGATTGAAGAACACATCACTGATCACACTCACCTTGTTGTGCTATAATCACATGTTGGGAACACATCCTCTTCCCGGAAATATACCTGGAAATACATAGACCATTATAATTGGGATTTGGGACACATGTTAATCGCTAATTATGACACATTGTTGATAAACTACATCGCTAATTGGGACCTATTACGGATTAATGAAATCGCTAATTAGGACGCAATATCACCAATTAAATTGCTAATTGGGACTAATTATCGATCAATTAAATCGCTAATTAAACTTACATATCCTTGGCACAGCAGTAGTATGCACCCTTTAGCTCTTTCCTCATGTTAATGATATTGAAATTCTTCTCCGATTCCTTCAGCTTGGAAATGGGAATTGGCGTGGTTCCCATCTTTCCATCTGGTATCATCCACCACTGGGTAAGGGTTAGAAAGTGGTTAGTAAATGAAATATATTACAGCGCTGGCAAGCGCCCCGGGGGCCAATTTCATGCCAAGAATGGGAATTGGCGGGGTGCCAATCTTTCCGTCCGGTATCATACACCACTGGAATATTAACTGGGTTAGTATTAGTGAAAACATACATGATATATCTTCCCTCTAACATACCCAATTCATTGGTAACGACTAACGAAGTTACCCCTCTGTTGAGGGCATTGCAAAAGTAAGGCACATTTTAGCGTGCCCGCAATGTAGGGTGAATTGCGTTACCAACCAAGTTCACAGTTTGCCAAAAAATTTTAGGGTTGAACCCCCCCCCTCGCCCCAGTTTTTTTGGAACTGTGTACTGGTATGCTCCCAAAAGAGAAAGAAAGAAGGCCATGGAAGACCAATATTTATAACCCTACGTAATTAACAGTTTCCATTTTAACAAGCCGCATAGGATTCACGAGAGGCACCACATCGAAACAGGAAAACGGTTTTCAAGAAAAACAAACAAATCAAAGAAGCCGAAATTTTGGGCTCATGGTATAACACGGAAACATGACCCATGAATCAAAGAATGTTTCAGAAACCTTTGGCCTTCCAAATACCAAAGAGCTCGGTCTCTTTGAAATTCCTAACAAATAAACAAACGCTCCTTCTCTGATTCACGAGAGGCACCACATCGAAACAGGAAAACGTTTTTTAAGAAAAACAAACAAATCAAAGAAGCCGAAATTTTGGGTCTTGGTATAACACGGAAACATGACCCAAGATTCAAAGAATGTTTCAGAAACCTTTGGCCTTCCAAATACCAAAGAGCTCGGTCTCTTTGACATTCCTAACAAATAAACAAACGCTCCTTTTCTGATTGCCTGGGTTTCAGGCTTGTCCATATATGTGGCAACTGGCAAAAAGCCAAACCCCCGTCCAGGCTGTTTAGTTGTCTGCCAAGTACAGACCTGGTAAGATAGTCTAATGCCGTCCAGGGGACATGAAATTGTGTAGTTCTGACCGTCCATGATCCGCAGCACGTCCGGTTTGTCCCTGCTAGTATTGACTGGACCTGGTGGATGAGAGAGAGGCATTGGACTTTGGAGGTGGATATTTGTGAGTCATCGAATGAGAATGAAAGATAGAGAGAGAGACTAGAGAGAGAGAGAGAGAAGAAAGAAAGAGAGAGAGAGAGAGAGACAGAGAGAGAGAGACAGAGAGAGACAGAGAGATGCAGATGGGTGATACTTGATAGAGGGGGTAAAGAGTGAGAGAGAGAGAGATAGAAAGATAGAGATATAAAAAGATAGATCATTACCGTTGTCAGATAATTCTAGCAACCATCCATGGTTACAGGTTTGTCCAAATCTGTTTCGGGCACAACAAGCGTACACGCCCTTTGTCCTATCAGTCAGCTTGCCTGAAATGCGAGAGATTTGTTCTGGCAGGAACCGACCGGCACAAGTAAACAACCAACCACAACTCGTTATTTAGGTCACGTGACTGGTTATCAGCAAATCAGGAACCATCAACCAGTATTTCTTGTTTAGGCCTAATTAGGTCGGTTCCTGCCTTCAACTCACCAGAGTAGGTACTAAGTTCAGCTGTATAGGGTGCCGGCCCCTTCACTATTTCCATTCCATTTCTCTTCCAAACCAGACTGATGTTCTTGTACCCTGACACCAAGCTTTCCCTCACATTACATCTCAGGGTAAAAACACCCTTGTATGGTCGGTAGATATTTATTTGGTTTTTGATACCGTTAATAGTTGGACCTGAGAGAGATAGATATTAGATAGAGAGAAAGAGAGAGAGAGAGAGAGAGAGAGAGAGAGAGAGAGAGAGAGAGAGAGAGAGAGAGAGAGGAGACAGAGAGAGACAGAGAGAGACAGAGAGAGACAGAGAGAGACAGAGAGAGACAGAGAGAGACAGAGAGAGACAGAGAGAGACAGAGAGAGACAGAGAGAGACAGAGAGAGACAGAGAGAGACAGAGAGAGACAGAGAGAGACAGAGAGAGACAGAGAGAGACAGAGAGAGACAGAGAGAGACAGAGAGAGACAGAGAGAGACAGAGAGAGACAGAGAGAGACAGAGAGAGACAGAGAGAGACAGAGAGAGACAGAGAGAGACAGAGAGAGACAGAGAGAGACAGAGAGAGACAGAGAGAGACAGAGAGAGACAGAGAGAGACAGAGAGAGACAGAGAGAGACAGAGAGAGACAGAGAGAGACAGAGAGAGACAGAGAGAGACAGAGAGAGACAGAGAGAGACAGAGAGAGACAGAGAGAGACAGAGAGAGACAGAGAGAGACAGAGAGAGACAGAGAGAGACAGAGAGAGACAGAGAGAGACAGAGAGAGACAGAGAGAGACAGAGAGAGACAGAGAGAGACAGAGAGAGACAGAGAGAGACAGAGAGAGACAGAGAGAGACAGAGAGAGACAGAGAGAGACAGAGAGAGACAGAGAGAGACAGAGAGAGACAGAGAGAGACAGAGAGATGCAGATGGGTGATACTTGATAGAGGGGGTAAAGAGTGAGAGAGAGAGAGATAGAAAGATAGAGATATAAAAAGATAGATCATTACCGTTGTCAGATAATTCTAGCAACCATCCATGGTTACAGGTTTGTCCAAATCTGTTTCGGGCACAACAAGCGTACACGCCCTTTGTCCTATCAGTCAGCTTGCCTGAAATGCGAGAGATTTGTTCTGGCAGGAACCGACCGGCACAAGTAAACAACCAACCACAACTCGTTATTTAGGTCACGTGACTGGTTATCAGCAAATCAGGAACTATCAACCAGTATTTCTTGATTAGGTCGGTTCCTGCCTTCAACTCACCAGAGTAGGTACTTAATTCAGCTGTATAAGGTGCCGGCCCCTTCACAATTTCCATCCCGTTTCTCTTCCAAACCAGACTGATGTTCTTGTACCCGGACACCAAGCTTTCCCTCACATTACACCTCAGGGTAAAAACACCCTTGTATGGTCGGTAGATATTTATTTGGTTTTTGATACCGTTAATAGTTGGACCTGAGAGAGATAGATATTAGATAGAGAGAAAGAGAGAGAGAGAGAGAGAGAGAGAGAGAGAGAGAGAGTTGACGTCACGGGGTGTGATCTCAATGGTGTATCTGGGGGTTGAGTATGACAGTAATATACAGTGCAGTCGGATCCCGATTTACCAGAACACCGATTTACCGGAACCCCGATTTACCGGGCAGAACTAAACCATTTCCTCCGAGCGTCCCGGTAAATCGGGGCCGGGTCCGGCTGTATACATTGGCTTTTGAGGAAACAGAAAAAAATTCTACCCCAAAATATCGCTCGAAGTGATGATAAAAAAAGGAGAGGGTATATAATGTAATATCTTTGGTTGAGTCGCTGTGTCACGGACTGTCACGCTTCATACGCGGTGTGAATACAATATTAAAAGCAGAACAGACGCAGTTGTTCATTTCAAAGGAAACAGTATCCACTCGTCCCGAATATTTCAGGGGGTGGGATATGTTCAACCTTAAAATTTCGATTTCGATTTGCCAAAATCAGGGTATCGATCGAAATTTTTCCCATGTGAGGGTCTTTTTAGTTTTACTTACAGCACTTGTTATTATGACAATCTTCATGTTCCCGAGTCACATTGAGACAGTCCAATCCATTAGTCAGGGTACACCTCCTATCTCGGTATTTGTTGCACTGGGTTAGGTGTCTACTTTTCTCCTCGCATTCTGACCATTCACCCCAACTAGTCCAACGGTCTGAGGGGGGTGTTCGGGGTGTTAACTGTCTGAAGAGAGATCAGCTTTGTTGTTTACTACCCCCCAGCCCCTCCCCTTACAAAAATATCATTAAAAATTAAAATTGGAAATCAACTTGAGTTGTACGCCTCGCACACAAATAAATATACAATTGATGGAATTACCCAAATATACATATTATATGGTTCACCACGTACCGCATTCGGCCAGCTCGGTGCACTCTTGGCCCTCCTCGTTTTCCTCGGTACACGTTTTAGTACTATCCACAGCGGTTATACAATCTCTCCTTCTGTTTCGCTCACAGATATTGCTAGCGTTATACCCACACCGCTTCCAGTCACTCCATTCGGTCCACGAAGGTTCTGGAGAATTGATTATTGAAATATTAAATTAATTTTTCTGGGGAATGACAAGATGTCTTAAATATTAAAGTTTAGGTTGGGTTCGAATGAATTATTTTTAGATCTTGGTTAAATGGTACAGATTTAAACTTTATCAAGAGCTATAACTCTTTCCACATCTCAACAGTTTTCATTATCTACCACAACTCTTNNNNCCCCCCCCCCGATTGGCGATTTGAACCTACCACAATCGTCTGGATCACAAGCTATTTCATCGAGAGGTTTCCCATTACAGCTCAAATGAGCCGGAATACACGTCCTCTCACGTACTTTTACACACCGATATTGAAACTCTGTTCGTATCTCACATGTATCCGAATAGTTACCCCACTCTGACCATTGAGGCTCTGAAACAAAGTTATGTTTATGAAGGAGCACTGAAAAGTTTTATAAAGGAGTAAAGTTTTGGTGAAGACATTACACTTGATTACTGCTTTCTTTTGTAGCACATTGTGTCATCTGCAATACACTGGATGTACCGTATTATGCTTCTGATAGTCTGTGAGTCTACCTATTGTTTTGTGACTATGGGGTTTATTGGAATTCTCGGAAGAACAAATTTCCAGAAAGAAATATATAATTTGGAGAAGGAAAGATCATCATAAATCTGGGAAAGCATTGCTATAATATAGTTGATGAAAGGATAGAAACTAAAGATATAGATAGTAGATACAGTCGGACCTCTATTTAACGGCACCCTCGGGGGAAAGGGTTTTGTCCGTTAAATAGAGGTGTCCGCTAAATGGAGGTAAAGCATATTTGGCCCATAAAAACCTATTTTTTGCCCTAATTACTACACTAGAGCACCCCTTATTGCATTTATGGCACTATCATTGCTGATTAGCAATATAAAAAGTATTGCCTTCGGTTCGTTTAGCAAGAGTGGTCAGCTCTGCTTTGCCAACTGAGTTCGGATCGGAAGTCATAATACACTGATTTGAACTGAAATATGACCTGCTTATACTGCGTGTTCGTCAGAGGTTGTAAGTCACCACCAAGACCTGGTGTACCTGATAACGAGGGGGTCTGGGAGAGAGCGCCTAAATTTAGCAACAGTAGGTTGTTAGTAGCTGTCACGTGACTGCAATAGTCACGTGACAGTCTGTCTGACAAGGTGGTCGGGGCAATGCATAATAATAATAATAATAATAATAACAAGCATTTGTATACACGCTCATACCATATAGATACTAAATTTAAAACCTAGTTATCTACACGGCGATCAGAGCGGTTCACCATTGCTCAGAAAAAGTGTCC
>AVPN01000822.1:12262-32932 GCA_000695325.1 Pleurobrachia bachei
AAATGGGTTATCGCAGTAGCTTTATGTTCAGCAGAAAGGTTACAATTAACACAGAGTTTTGTATGGGGAGCATCACATTTCTTCACATCGTGGTCACCGCCACATCTCTTACACACAGAGACATCACTTGTACAGTCCTTACTAACATGATTGTACTCCTGGCATTTGTAGCATTGCTGGACATAGAAGCGCTCCTGAACATTCAGCTTCGATCTGCCGTAATACAACTTGCCTTCCTGAAGCAAACGTTTCTGCATCTCTACTGGAAGCCTAAGACCAACATTGCACAGCTGCTTGTTTTTGAAGTGGCTCTTAACGTCAACGACAGTAGTGTTATCAGAGCTTAGCCAAGGCTTTTTCGACAGAAGATTGTGCAGGACCAATTTGTTAAGAGCCTCCTTCCCTACTCCCTCAGTTTCAAGAGGCACGCTAAGAACGGTCACTTTTGCAGTTAGGGTAACTGGAGCAACAGTAACCTCATCAGGAGTCTTTTCAGCAATAATATCACTTACAGACTTCAAGTCCGTTGAGCTCGGAAATCCAATAACGATTTGATCCTCACCTTTGCAGTCCATAAAGTTCAGAGGAGTCGATACCAATACCCTGTCAAGGGTCTCAGCTACTTTGGAAGCATCTTTGTTGGGACATTGTACCTTCAGTTTCAGAGATGGGCCCGGTTTAAGGACAGGCCGCGGTGGTGGAATGCTGGGGAGCGGATTAACTGAGGGGGTAGCTGGATTACCAATCAAGGATGCCTAGGTGGTTGAAGATTTGGGGGTGGTAACGAATTGGGAAGTGGAGGTTTTGATGGGAGTAGAAATAGAGTCCTGGAGGATCTCTGGGGAGGGAGAAGCAGATGATGGGTTTGATAGAGAAGGTGATCTATCGGGGAAGAAAGACTGGAGTACCGTAACAATCTTAGACTCAATTTGATCATTCAATTGGTTCACCTTACCGTCCATTTCCTTAGAGAGGTCATCAAAACGTGCCTCGAAATGAGGAGCTAGTTTAGCTGTCAAGGAATTGATTAACACCTGGTTTCCATTATCAATGTCCCGCAATACTAGACACTGAGTACACCACCAGTCATTAAAATTCTTCGGGAGCGTGTTACCAGTATAGTTGGCAAAAAAGGGGTTGGCACAGGTCTTGTGGAAATGATTCTTACAGTTAGCACACTGTACACGAACCCCCTTTGGATCAGTTTCCTCGCCGCACTTGCAGATATCGGAAGCCATAACTTTTCTGTTATCACCACACAGTAGGTAGAAAGTTGTCTGCCCTCCTGGGCGATCACTGTGACATTTCTACCTGCTCAATAAATAGTTTTACGTTGTAGTTGATGAAAGAGCCTCCGCCCTCCTCCAGGTCTACTGGAGGTCTTTTTAATGGGTCATTTAGACTAAATTTGTATACACTGCATCGCTCTTACTGCAGGGGTGCGCCTATGAGAGCCGAGAGAGCAGCAGCGGATACCAGAAGGTCAAGAGGACTTTTCAAGTTTGTAAAAAAACTTTTAAAAAGTCGCCGACTCTGTCTTCAAATTTTAAAAACCCCACGTAACGCGCAATGCAGCGCAATTCAACGTCCCGAGCCGCGGCGCGTGATTTCGGAATTCAGCGGGCGTCAAAACTTTTATTTTCAAGATGGCCGTTTTTCACTTTTTTCGAAGTTTTTGAATTTTTGAATTTTAACCAAGGTCAAGGGCGGTTATAGTTGGTTAAAGGAGGAAAACTTGAAGTCTAAACTGCTCCTTTAAGTAAAAGTAAAATTACATAATGATACATTCTAGCCATGACAGATATTCTGTGCAAATGGCTCAACGAGAATGTGAAGTTATCCGAAAAGATCGGTAAGTCCCTAAGACTAAGATTGATTTAAGAACCAAATTGATCATGGTTTTAAATAGTCATTAGTCACACAGAGTTAAATGATCAATTATTGTTCCCAGATTCGGTGAACTTCACAAAGGCGTTTGGGTCTGGATTCTTGTTGGGTGAACTGATGAGCAAATATGGTCTTCAGGAAGATTTTAAATCATTTTCCCCTGGATCGTAAGTACATACCTAGATCTAATTAATGACTAGACGGCTCCTAATTACATAATTAGCTACTATCCAAATCTCTTCTTTTGGCGAAGTTATAGTAACAACATATTTTCAGGAACACGGATGCGAAGTTGAACAACTTCAGCAGGCTTGAACCAAGCTTGCGGCTTCTCCAGGTCCCCTTCAATTCTAACATTGTAAGTCAGACGACAGACATCTATGTTCCAACGACGTCCTTCTAACCATTGGGTTCAATGGGTTATTTCACTTGACACTTCTGAACCTATTGAACCCATGGTTACTATCATGGTTACCACGGTTACCACCGACCACGTAACTGCTACCAAATTTACCAAAGTTACCATGACAGTCACCACTACTTTCCAAATATCAGGTGGCGGATGTCATGCGAGAGAAGCCTGGCGCGGTGACTAAACTCATGTACCAGCTGTTCATTGCGCTCAATAGGAAGGAACAACAAAACCTAACGAGCCATGCTATGGAAGCCATGAAGAGCTCCCAGAAAATGACCCTTGAAACTGCTAACGCTGAATTTTACCAAAATGTAAGTTACTAAGCGTAGTTAAAATTACATCTGAAAAATGCAATTAAAAAGTCGATGTTTTTTGTCTTAGCCGGGATTTTACCGGAAATTATACTTACAGTTTTTGTTAGTGGAAAATTTACTAACACTCCATGTTTCCAGCGTCTACGACAGCAGTTTCCTCGACAAATTCAAGTTGATATGGAGGAACTGGTGAAGACGTTCGACAAAAAGCGGCTGGAAAATCTGGAAAAAGCACTCAATGCTGAGTATGTAAATAGTTCATATCTGAATCATGTGACTGATCCTCTGCTGTTAATACGACTAGAAATTATAACAGCTAGACAGTAGAAAATAGAAATATAAAGTATTTTAGTATTTGCCTGGTTTGGTTTAGATTTCACCCCTAGAAAAGGTAGTTTATTCTCATGTTCCCCTCCAGAAAGGCAGCTGAAGATGAAAGCTACAAAGTCATGCAAGCTCTCCGTCACCAAAAAGCGGAAAGGGTAAGTCACATTTATTGATTTTTATATTTTTTGCTTTTTTCGACCCTTTCTCTCCCTGCCCCGGGAGGAAGATGACAAGGTATTATTGCGGCACACTAACTGTTTCTCATTTCAGTCCAAGAAAATAATCATGGAGCAAAAGGAGCTGATGAACAAGATTGGAAAATCACCTAAACCCCGCACTAAGGTGTTCGATGTAAGTCAACTATGTAATAGTTTCTACTACCTACCTTTAACGAAGAAACCAGAAATTCTAAGAACCAACAATTTCTACAACAATTATCGATATTCGAGATTCTTCATAACAGCTCCACTTAAAATCCAAACAGCAAAAAGTGAAGGAAGCTCAAGAGATGAAGCGAGCCCAGATAACCAATAAGATCGTGAGGGATACCTACAATAGTTTGGACGGGTTTGAACAGAACAGAGAAATGGGTGGATCTCGTAGTGCTGTTACCATGAACACGTTCAGGTACTTTCCCGGGACTTTCCCACTGATCAGTTCTGAACTTTCCTGCTGCCCTCAGACCCTGCTATTATACTTGTTCCTTACCTAGATGTCTTCTGGTCTCTTCTTGTCTCTCTTTCTCTCTAGTCCCCATGCTACGACCTTCCCTAGACCCTATTATACTGGGACTTTCAACCTAGACTTAGCCGTATCTCTCTTTCTAACTATACTAAACTAGGCCCCATTCCTTTCTCTCTTGTCTGTATGCGGCGAAGAGAAGGTGTCTGTAAAAGTGCACTGCGTTGCAGTTTGAATTATTAGTGTGTTTGACCGCACTATCGAGTTTTAAAACCCTCGACGTGCATACAGGCGGGACCAGATCGTGTCCCTCGCTCAGTCTTCCTTAGAGAAAATAGTAATAGTGCGTCATCTTAGTTGGTCTGATATCTCTCTTGAGTATTCCCTTTCTCTGTGAAATCTCGGAACACGATTCTTATACAATTCTCATTCTCAGCTTTCTCGTTTCTCGCGCATTTGTGGGCAATTTTTGTCTTTTTACCCCCCTAAAAAACCCACCACTTCTCCGATAGTTATGTCTAGATCGGTTTTGTATCTTTACTACCCTACTTTTTTTCTAAAACCCACCACTTCTCCGTTAGTTATATCTGGATCGGTTTTGTGTCTTGAATCCCCTACTTTTTTCTAAAATCCACCACTTCTCCGTTAGTTATGTCTAGATCGGTTGCCTGGCGACGAAACTGTTCCGATGTTGTCCACTGGAGACAGGTCCAGGCAATGCAGGCCCGCCTATACGTCCTACAGGAGAGTGGACCTACTGCATTTATACTCAGGGAACAGGATAGTCCCAAGAAACTCCGAGTTAGTCTGGGTGATCCCTCTACCTGCTCCTGTTCCACATTCCTAAAGGAGCGGGAGCTGTGTGTCCACATCTTGTGGGTTGTGTTAAGGGTGTTCAGGATACCGGCCGAGAATCCGATCAGTTGGCAGGGTGGTCTGAATGAGAGGGAGGTGGGACAGCTGGTTAGGAGTCGGGAACGGAGCAGGACTCTTAGAGCCACAACACCAACACTGAACACCTCGAACACTAACAGTGACACAGAACAAGGGACTGTTGAACCGCGACCTATAGAGGAGGGAGATAACTGCCCCATCTGTCAGGATGACATGACATCAACCCAACAACTGACGTACTGCAGGTACAGCTGTGGGCACTCAATCCACAGTAAATGTATGAAGGTCTGGGCGGACCATCAGTTATCACAAGGAAGCAAGATCAAATGTCCCATGTGTAGGGCTGACTTTGGAACACTCAAAATGATAATGACGGACCATCTAAAGAAGACGGCTTTCCGGAGAGATGTCCATCCGGGGACGAGGTGTAACCACTGCAACACCACCCCAATCGCAGGGAAACACTATGTCTGCACCATATGTGATCAGTATAGCCTGTGTATGAAGTGTTTCTCCACCCCAACACACAACGAGCACCCCTTTCAATTCCGGGAGAAATCATCACACCGGTGGAGGCCTGCTGTCCGAGATCTCACTCAGATTACCCCAGCACTGGCGAATGAGTTACAGGGTAGAGAGATATCAGAGGGGGATTATGATACACTTCTGGCACTAGATGCCCCTTCAGGAACGGGAGGTCTGACATCCAAGGAGTTAGCTGGGTTAAAGAGCATCATGTTGAATAAGAATAGTGCCATGTTGAAGCAGCGGGAGGTTCATTGTGGGTTGTGTTTGGCGGGCTATGTTATCTCTCAACATGTGGTGGAGTTACCATGTACCCATCGCTTTCATAAGGTAATTACCATAATTAAAGAAAACACTGATTTAGGCTCTACATTAAAATTAAATTATAACACACCATTCCTTGTTTTTAGTTTTAGCGTTTATTGCTACTTGAAGCTGTTAAAAGCTAACCCTCCACTACTCCTCCCCAGGTGTGTGCAGAGAACTGGTTGTCCCATACCCACGACTACTGTCCGATCTGTAACGAAACTGTAGTGGTGGCCCTCCCGACCCGAAAACGAGTCCCTACACGCCGGTACAACACCAAGAAAGAGGAAGAAACAATTCAGGAGACAATAGAGTTTTCTCTGGCAGGAAATAGCGTGGTGACGTCATCAAACACCATGGAAACCACCATGACAACCGGAGTGACGTCACAAGATCAGGGATCACGGGGGATTATCAGCGGTAGACAGAGATCACGTCCACCGCAACAACCAAACAACATGAACCCTGTTGGATTGTTTGTCGGTGCAACTGCATCGCCTCCTGATACACCACCAAGACCACCGCCAGGTCCCGGTACTAAGAGACGTAACAAACTGCCCGTATTAAATCGTCCCACTTCTGGATCTTCCTCTCCCGACCAGCTATCCTCTACTATGCTGGAGGGTCTGCGGATAGGAGGAGGGAGTAACTCCCCTGTGGACATTGTCCGGAGGATATCCAGTGTCCATGATAGGAGACCAGCTAGAAGGCATTCCCGGGGGTCCCGTGATCAACCAGCTGTAACTACACAACCTGATCTGGTGCAAATTAGTGGCACTGCCATTTCTTAGGATGGGGGAGTTTTAAAGGGCAGAAGGTGATGCCAATTCTAGTAGAGTGGAAAATTTCGTAAGAGCTGTACTGTGGTACTGTCCGGCAGCTGGATCAAAGTGAGCGTGTGGATAGCGTGTATCTTATGTGTCTCTCATAGCGATTCGAGACAATTTAAAAAACAGGCCTCTTTGCTTCACAACATTTCTTTCCATGCTTGTTAGTTTGAATTGCCTTGTTTTCTCTCAAGTCTCAGCTAAGGTTGGTTGTAAAAAATGTATTTGAGGGTTTTTTTCTTTCAAATTGTATACTGTGAATATAGTTTGATTTCGAGTTTTTTCAGTGTTCTTCACAAATTTTAGTTTTCCTTGGTCTGTAGTCAGTTCTCAGCTTAGTTCTCCCCTTCATTTCGATCTCTGGAACATGTCCCCATTTCGCTCTCCCTAATTTCTCGCTAATACTGTCATCTCTCCCCACTAATACTGTCTCCTCTTCCCAGTTCCTACATTCGCGGTGAAGGTGGGCTAAAGGATCAAAAGATAACACTGAAAGATAACAGAGTTACCGTCATGAAGCCTGAACAAAATGCAGAGTATATCTCCAAGATCCGAATGAGATTGTGTGATGACGCTCTCGCTAGAAAGGTTGGTAATTACACCTTTTTTAGATGCTAGCAAGATCGAGTAGTTCTATATTATTCTCGTTAAAATTAAATAATCCTAAAACTAAATTCTCGCTAAAACTAAATTCTGTGTTTTATCCAGGAGCGTGAGAAGCGTCGTAGGAGGGTTCTTGTTGAACAGCTGGCATCTCATGAGTCCATAGAACAATCCAAACACGAGGACATGTTGGTCACTTGTTTAATGAGACAAAGTCAGTTGGAGAGGAGGATTGCACTTCAACTTCTACAAGTCCGATTGGAGAAGGATGTTATCCGAAATAATAGGTAACGCGTCTAGTAGATCACAAAATATATCAGTAGTAGTAATCGGATAACAACCAATCCAACAATATCTCTCACTCTATCTCTCTCTCTCGTGTTCAACCTACAGGAAAAACACCAACATCCTCACTCTCCCTCCCCATTACAGGCTGCAACGTGAACAGCAGTACATGCAAAACTTAACCCCACTCTCTCTCCATTACAGGCTACAACGTGAGCAGCAGTACATGCAGAGGCGACTCCAAGATTTTGACGAGGCCCTAAACCACGAGGCCGAAGTGGCTCGGCTCCGAAAAAAAGAGTACGAGGACCAATTTGCGAAGGAGTTGGCCCGTCATGAGTCCATCATACAGCAGAACAAGGAGGCAAAGTATGATAGGAGATATAGCATGTGCAAAGACGTCCTTCTGCAGATTGTAGATTTTGCTAGCATCGCTGGGCATTACAAGGAGCTGAGTGAGCAGCCAATTCCAACACAAATGTGGCGAGAGTGGAAGGTGAGTAACGAAGTTACCTCTCTGTGCAAGCTCACAGCGTATTTGGGGTGACTTCGTATCCGCGGATTAAGTTAGTTTGTAGCTTTCTCTAAATAATCTAGTATGTCGACCTGGACAAACAGATATATCATATAAGAAACATTATAATACTGATCGTTTCAAGTTTTGTAACGACACTACTCTCCCTTTCAGTCTCTGTTTGTTGCGGGTAGAAGGTTCTACGAGGAGACCACAGGACAGATTGCACCAGTAGAAGACGACAGTGAGGCAGTGCACGTGCTAAACGAGAGCAATATGATCCAATACAAAGAGCTACAGGGAGAGTGGACTCCGGCAGTGGAGCACCCTGAGATATCTCCCCACCTACCTCTCCAGAACAACTTCATTCTAGGGCACATTTTGAAGCGTCTAACCGATATCGTTTATCCGCCCTCCAAACCTCCTACTCCACCACAGTTTCCTGAGTTTCCCGTCAAAGCTTGTATTATAGGGAAAACTTTCTCTGGGAAGACGTCTATACTGAAAGCTTTGGCAGCAAAGGTAAAAACATAATTCAAGAAGGTTCCAATTAGTTAGTTTCGTACTTTTTAATCAGTCACCATGAGTACTACATGACAATACCACAACTCAAATGCCCAACTCCCAACAGAAACGTGTACAAGTATTAGATATTGACCTGTTAGTTGATGAAGTAGTGACTGCCTATAAGGAGGGTGAGACTGTTGAGGTTACTGAGGTGGTAGAGGTACCTGCAACTGAGGAACCGGCAGCCCCACAATCTGGGGAACAACCCCCCGCTACGGAGGAGAGTGCTGCTACAGAGCAACCACCTGCTGCGGTACGTGATGATGTTATTTGTTGGTGTTGTTTGTTGTTTGTTTGTTTTCATTGTCACTATTCCTACCCACTAGGAATGGTATTTCACTAGTTATATGATATCTACTTTACTGGGTAAATCAACTATAATTTATCCTCACCCTTCAGGCCCCACCAGCAGTTGATGGCGAGCCAGCAGCCCCCGAAGCCCCATCTCCAGGTCCGACCCTTCAGACGGTCACTAAACAGGTTCCCTCTCCTAGAGCAGCTCTTGGGAAGTTAGTCGAACAGGCAATGTGCAAGGGCAAGACAATAGGAGTCACCACTCTAGTGGATATACTGGTTCTAGGAATAAGGTAATTGGTTACTTAATTTGGTAGTAAAATTGGGTTGATAATCGTTACTGGAAGGTTGGTTGTGATTAATTTGGGAGTTTTTCTCATCTAGTTTGTAGTGTTTGCCAAGTTTTCAGTTTCACCATCCCCTAGGAATGTTCCTGAAGGTACTGGTTGGGTGGTTGATAACTTCCCCAAGACCCTCAAACAAGCCAAGGCACTGGAGAGAGCACTGAGCGGATATGGAGGTCTAGAAAGCAGATCATCCCACCTATCCACCCCCGCTAGTAACAGAGCCACCCCTAGTAGTGCCCTTGGGGTGTCTGTATCTCAGCAAAGGACACCTAGTCCTGGGAAGGCTGCTGCGAAGAAGAAGGGAAAGAAAAATCAGCTGGTTGAGGAGCCTGAATGTGACAAGCCAACACCGGTAAATATACAGTCAGACCCCGATTCACCGGGAGGATGAACTAACAATCCTTGGTTCCAGGGTCCCCTCTCTTGCGCGATTTTGGAATCTTAGCCAATGACCCTCCCTCCCCCAGCCACCACCACCGATGAGTGGAATTGATGTGGTGATACACTTGTCTATACCGGATAAAACTGCCCTCAAACGGGCCTGTGGGAGGAGGAAGCATCTGAATGGGGAGGAATACCATGAGGAGCACAGACCACCTCCCGAGGGCAGTTACACTGGGGTCCCACCCACTTATGACGAGTTCAACGTGAAACACAGGTTAGGACTGCAGTGGGTTGGGAATATGGGAGGGGTCCTGTATGATAGTGTGTGTGTGTGTGTTTAGCACCTCCCAACATTCCGTCCCACTTAGCTGCCCTGTAATGGCCGACAGCCGACCCCATTTAGAACTCACCTCTCGCCACATGACCCCACACGAATAGGCCAAGTGTTGGTGTTCTCCAGTTCGAGCATGGGTTTGCCTTGCAGACCAGCAACATGATCCAATACAAGGAGTTACAGGGAGAGTGGGCCCCAGCAGTGGAGCACCCTGAAATATCTCCCCATCTACCTCTCCAGAACAACTTCATTCTAGGACACATTTTGAAGCGCCTAACTGATATCGTTTATCCGCCCTCCAAACCTCCTACCCCTCCACAGTTTCCTGAGTTCCCTGTTAAGCTTGTATTATAGGGAAAACTTTCTCTGGGAAGACGTCTATACTGAAAGCTTTGGCAGCAAAGGTAAAAACATAATTCAAGAAGGTTCCAATTACAGTCGGACCCCTCGGGGAAAGGGTTTTGTCCGCTAAATTATGGTGTCCGCTAAATTGGAGTCAAATACTGTTAATTTTCTATGTCTAATGTCGGGGGAACATTATCCTGCAGTTAAATCGGGATCCGACTTTAGTTTGTTTTTTAATCAGTCACCTTTCCCAACAGAAACGTGTGCAAGTATTAGATATTGACTTGTTAGTTGATGGGGCAGTGACTGCCTATAAGGAGGGTGAGACTGTTGAGGTTACTGAGGTGGTAGAGGTACCTGCAACTGAGGAACCTGCAGCCCCACAATCTGGGGAACAACCCCCCGCTACAGAGGATCAGGCTGCTACAGAGCAACCACCTGCTGCGGTACGTGATGATGTTATTTGTTGATGTCGTTTGTTGTTTGTTTGTTATCATTGTCACTATTCCTACCCACTAGGAATGGTATTTCACTAGTTATATGATATCTACTTTACTGGGTAAATCAACTATAATTTATCCTCACCCTTCAGGCCCCACCAGCAGTTGATGGCGAGCCAGCAGCCCCCGAAGCCCCATCTCCAGGTCCGACCCTTCAGACGGTCACTAAACAGGTTCCCTCTCCTAGAGCTGCTCTTGGGAAGTTAGTCGAACAGGCAATGTGTAAGGGCAAGACAATAGGAGTCACCACTCTTGTGGATATACTGGTTCTAGGAATAAGGTAATTGGTAGTAAAATTAGGCTGATAATCGTTACTGGAAGGTTGGTTGTGATTAATTTGGGAGTTTTTCTCATCTAGTTTGTAGTGTTTGCCAAGTTTTCAGTTTCACCATCCCCTAGGAATGTTCCTGAAGGTACTGGTTGGGTGGTTGATAACTTCCCCAAGACCCTCAAACAAGCCAAGGCACTGGAGAGAGCACTGAGCGGATATGGAGGTCTAGAAAGCAGATCATCCCACCTTTCCACCCCCGCTAGTAACAGAGCAACTCCCAGCAGTTCCCTTGGGGTATCTGTGTCTCAGCAGAGGACACCTAGTCCAGGGAAGGCTGCTGCGAAGAAGAAGGGAAAGAAGAATCAGCTGGTTGAGGAGCCTGAGTGTGACAAGCCAACAACGGTAAATATATAAGAGTTTTACTAATGATCCTTGGTTCCAGGTTTCCCTTTCTCGCGCGATTGTGGTATCTTAGCCCCCCCCCTCAATGACCCCCCTCCTCCCCCAGCCACCACCACCGATGAGTGGAATTGATGTGGTGATTCACCTGTCAATACCGGATAAAACAGCCCTAAAACGGGCCTGTGGGAGGAGGAAGCATTTGAACGGGGAGGAATATCATGAGGAACACAGACCACCTCCTGAGGGCAGTTACACTGGGGTCCCACCCACTTATGACGAATTCAACGTGAAACACAGGTACAGACTGCAGTGGGTTGGGAATATGGGAGGGGCCCTGTATGATAGTAATAGTTGTGCTATTGTACCGCCCCTGCAAAAATACAAAGTAATAAAGGGCATGAGCTATGAAGCTACTGGTGGGTCAGTAGGAGCAATAGCAGGTTGCTTAACTTGTTTGGTTTAGTTTTTCTCGTTATGCTCTGTTTGATTCACTCCATAACCTTTCTCTCTCTCACGCTCTTACAGAAAGGTTGAGTCACCAACACTTCAGCAGTTCTTCAGTAAATCACGGGACACACAATTCGAAGAACCGTACGTCATCTGATCACGTTTTATTCACTCAATCCACTTATTTTCATGATTTATTTACACGTGCTACAGATTTCACTTTTCTTATCGGACCCGTTCGGCGTTCACATGTCAACCTCCCCCCTCTCACAGATCACCAGAAAACATGTCAACCTCACCCCCACAGATCACTCACAGACCTCACCCCTCTCACAGATCGCCAGAAAACATGTCAACCTCACCTACCTCATTCCTCACCGAGATACAAGCAGAAAACAACGAGATGCCACAGCAGTAAGAATTTGTCACAAACTCATTCACAATATAATCACATCTGTCAGTAAGCCACCTTGTCTTGTCCCACTGTCCCAAATGTGCTCTATTTAAGTTCTGATGGGTTAGTTTTTGTAGCCCAGGACCAGAAATATCGGAGGTAGAAGACGACGCGTACCGACAAATACAACCTCGGTAACTGTGTAACTGTTTTGTGTAACTGTTTTTGTGTAACTCTACAAAGGTCGCACACCTGTTTTATGACCCTGTTTGTGGAGCCTATCTCTTTTTCTTCTTTCTTTATTTCCTTTACCCATCTCTCTAACTCCTTTTACATGTTAACTTCTACAAAAACTCTCTATGACTAACATCCTAACACACTTGTAACATGTGGCATATAACATGTATTCCTCTTTAACAATTAACGCCCCTCCTCTAACAGACTGGTAACATATCAAGAGGAATGGCCTCGTCTGGAGAAATGGTTTTCAATGTTCAACAATCTGATTACAGTTGATGCTCAACCCCCAATTAGTAAGTCCCTTTATGCTCAAGCCCCAATTAGTAAGTCTCTTGATACTAAATCCCCAATTAGTAAGTCTCCAAAGCGGTCACATACTCCGAGAGGGAAAATGTAAGACTCTTTCATTGTGCGAGATTGCTTTGTAGGGGGCCTTAGGTTGCTATAGCGATGAAAAGTGATCTTTACCAACTCCTTCATACCTCTCTCTCTATCTCGCTCTTTTTCTATCATCCCTATTTCTCTCTCCCAGGCAACGTCGAGGAAAATGTTGAAGACATTCTAGTCCAATCCCTCGAAAAGAAAACCCCGACCCCTGCTCCACCTACACCTGCCACCACTGTACCAGAGGGAGATAGCGCCACCCCAGCAGCCGGAGAAGATCAGGATCCTGGAACCCCAGCTGCTGTTGGAGAAACTCCAGCAGCCCCTGAGGGTGTCCCCGAGACAATAACTGAGGAACCTTCTGCAGCAAGCACCCTCCCAGACCCTGGGAGTGAGGAATGGGAGTATGTGAATGAGCCTATTGCACCTGACAGCGCCAATATTCTCTTCCCACAGTGGGAGTTGGTGCAGGACACATATGTGGACCTTTGCAAACATACCTTCAAGAAAATTAGGGAGGAGAGGGAGACGATTATTCGGTATTTCTTTGCTACAAAGAAGAATTTTGTGAAGTTTCTTCAGAGGCCAGATAACAAACAAACGTTTGTAACGAGCTGGGTGAAGAATTACAATGCGGTAGCTGATGATATGAGAGAAGATGGGGAAATGAAGGCTGAACTACATCAGACTGTCGAGGTTTGTGCTTGGATCTTTTCTTGAGAAACATTAGTGGCTCACTTTCCACATTTGGCATCTTATTTTCTACTCGAAAAACATCGTAAATTCTAACACATATTCTAAAAAAGAAAGACAATTCAACTAACATTTCCCAAATTTCAGGATGTTCAAGAGACGTCCTGAGGGCAGTTACACTGGGGTCCCACCCACTTATGACGAATTCAACGTGAAACACAGGTACAGACTGCAGTGGGTTGGGAATATGGGAGGGGCCCTGTATGATAGTAATAGTTGTGCTATTGTACCGCCCCTGCAAAAATACAAAGTAATAAAGGGCATGAGCTATGAAGCTACTGGTGGGTCAGTAGGAGCAATAGCAGGTTGCTTAACTTGTTTGGTTTAGTTTTTCTCGTTATGCTCTGTTTGATTCACTCCATAACCATCACGCTCTCACAGAAAGGTCGAATCACCAACACTTCAGCAGTTCTTCAGTAAATCACGGGACACACAATTTGAAGAACCGTATGTCATCTGATCACGTTTTATTCACACAATCCACTTATTTTCATGATTTATTTACACGTGCTACAGATTTCACTTTTCTTATCGGACCCGTTCGGCGTTCACATGTCAACCTCCCCCCTCTCACAGATCACCAGAAAACATGTCAACCTCACCCCCACAGATCACTCACAGACCTCACCCCTCTCACAGATCGCCAGAAAACATGTCAACCTCACCTACCTCATTCCTCACCGAGATTCAAGCAGAAAACAACGAGATGCCACAGCAGTAAGAATTTGTCACAAACTCATTCACAATATAATCACATCTGTCAGTAAGCCACCTTGTCTTGTCCCACTGTCCCAAATGTGCTCTATTTAAGTTCTGATGGGTTAGTTTTTGTAGCCCAGGACCAGAAATATCGGAGGTAGAAGACGACGCGTACCGACAAATACAACCTCGGTAACTGTGTAACTGTTTTGTGTAACTCTACAAAGGTCGCACACCTGTTTTATGACCCCGTTTGTGGAGCCTATCTCTTTTTCTTCTTTCTTTATTTCCTTTACCCATCTCTCTAACTCCTTTTACATGTTAACTTCTACAAAAACTCTCTATGACTAACATCCTAACACACTTGTAACATGTGGCATATAACATGTATTCCTCTTTAACAATTAACGCCCCTCCTCTAACAGACTGGTAACATATCAAGAGGAATGGCCTCGTCTGGAGAAATGGTTTTCAATGTTCAACAATCTGATTACAGTTGATGCTCAACCCCCAATTAGTAAGTCCCTTTATGCTCAAGCCCCAATTAGTAAGTCTCTTGATACTAAATCCCCAATTAGTAAGTCTCCAAAGCGGTCACATACTCCGAGAGGGAAAATGTAAGACTCTTTCATTGTGCGAGATTGCTTTGTAGGGGGCCTTAGGTTGCTATAGTGATCAAAAGTGATCTTTACCAACTCCTTCATACCTCTCTCTCTATCTCGCTCTTTTTCTATCATCCCTATTTCTCTCTCCCAGGCAACGTCGAGGAAAATGTTGAAGACATTCTAGTCCAATCCCTCGAAAAGAAAACCCCGACCCCTGCTCCACCTACACCTGCCACCACTGTACCAGAGGGAGATAGCGCCACCCCTGCAGCTGGTGAAGATCAGGATCCTGGAACCCCAGCTGCCGTTGGAGAAACACCCGCAGTCCCTGAGGGAGTCCCTGAGACAATAACTGAGGAACCATCTGCAGCTAGCACCCTCCCAGACCCTGGGAGTGAGGAGTGGGAGTATGTGAATGAGCCTATTGCACCTGACAGCGCCAATATTCTCTTCCCACAGTGGGAGTTGGTGCAGGACACATATGTGGACCTTTGCAAACATACCTTCAAGAAAATTAGGGAGGAGAGGGAGACGATTATTCGGTATTTCTTTGCTACAAAGAAGAATTTTGTGAAGTTTCTTCAGAGGCCAGATAACAAACAAACGTTTGTAACGAGCTGGGTGAAAAATTACAATGCGGTAGCTGATGATATGAGAGAAGATGGGGAAATGAAGGCTGAACTACATCAGACTGTCGAGGTTTGTGCTTGGATCTTTTCTTGAGAAACATGGTCATTAGTGGTTCACTTTCCACATTTGGCATCTTATCATAAATTCTGACCCTTATTCTAAAAAAGAAAGACGATTCAACTAACATTTCCCAAATTTCAGGATGTTCAAGAGACGTTATGGGACATCTCAGATAAGAAGAAGGAAGAAGCCGAGGAAGAGAGACAAAGTATTATTACGGAACAATGGCTGGAAGATAGGATAGGAATCCTAACCAATCACTATATTCAGCTTATGCAGGTAAAGATTGGCAACTGATTTAACTCGTAACAGTATATATATTGCCACACTAAGGAAAAATTCGATAGAGTTTTTCAAAATTTGAAAATTTAAAATTCAAATCCTGACTATTTTTTAGGCTGAAGTTGACCGATACCAGGGTTCTGTTCGTCTCATTAGAGACTACTACCAAGTGGTGGAGGGTAAAGTCTTGGAGGAACCTCGAAAGGAGTTCATTAGAGTCCCACTCGTTGAACTGCCCCCTACTGAGACTCCTGTCCCTCCCAGGTATGTTGTTACACAGGGGGTCTACTCAGGTCACCATGGTGATAGAACCGAACCAAATGGAGAGTTTACCTGGCGCGCATAACCCACATGCGCGCACTATGACCGTGGGAAAATTCTGACAGTCAGTGTCATGTCTGTGTAGTGTGAAGTGTGAGTCATAACAGTCTGTGACTCTGGTCTTCTTCTTCTTCTCTGTGACTCTGGTCACTCGTGTCTAAACTACAGCATCAGATTTGCACTCTGTACACAAACTAGTATGATTTCATTTTCAGTGATGAAAAAGGAGATAGGTCCTCGGCACGGAGTGAGAGAAGCCGGTCTGCGGGTAAGGTTGGATCCAGCCCAAGTGGGGCAACGCCCGGAGTCCCCGCTGTCGAGTCGGAGGAGAGTGGAGAACAGGAACCAGAGAGACGAATTCCCTTGGTAGCTAGAAAGGGAATGGAACGTGAGAGTAAGTACATTTATCTTTCGAAAATTGTTTCTTCTAGAATCTAGCGACGATATAGTCATGATACCCGGGTATGCAGATGCACCTCACACTGTCAGACTCACAACATCAAAAAAGTTTCAGTCAATTTTCCGTCCATAATCCCCATCTGCCCTACATCTCCCAAATGTTCCTCACCCCTGCACCCCTCAGCGCCCCAATCAGGTCGAAAGAGCGCCAGAAGGGAGACACCCCAGCAAGACTGCGAGGAAGCCCAGATTGTTGAGGCTTATCTGGCTGCTGTTGCTGTTATCGACCAACTGAAACAACCTGCTTCCGATGAGGAAGGGGGTGACGCTGGCAAGGTAACTTGTGGTCGACAGTTTGTTAGATACAGTCGGACCCCGATTTACCAGGAGGATCAATTTCCCCCGATCATCCCGATAGATCGGGGACTGTCATGTAGTCGTTCTTATTTGCTCGACATATCCCCAGCCCCCCACCCCCCTTTATCCACATGTGCTCATGCTAAAACCCCAGCGTTCCCGCTCCCGACAGGGAAAAGGGGGTAAAGGTAAAGACAAGGGAGGAAAGGGAAAGGGTAAGGGCAAGAAGAGTGCCTCCCCTGCTGTCACGCCCAACCTTCTGCAGCAAGCACCCTCCCAGACCCTGGGAGTGAGGAATGGGAGTATGTGAATGAGCCTATTGCACCTGACAGCGCCAATATTCTCTTCCCACAGTGGGAGTTGGTGCAGGACACATATGTGGACCTTTGCAAACATACCTTCAAGAAAATTAGGGAGGAGAGGGAGACGATTATTCGGTATTTCTTTGCTACAAAGAAGAATTTTGTGAAGTTTCTTCAGAGGCCAGATAACAAACAAACGTTTGTAACGAGCTGGGTGAAGAATTACAATGCGGTAGCTGATGATATGAGAGAAGATGGGGAAATGAAGGCTGAACTACATCAGACTGTCGAGGTTTGTGCTTGGATCTTTTCTTGAGAACCATTAGTGGCTCACTTTCCACATTTGGCATCTTATTTTCTACTCGAAAAACATCGTAAATTCTAACACATATTCTAAAAAAGAAAGACAATTCAACTAACATTTCCCAAATTTCAGGATGTTCAAGAGACGTTATGGGACATCTCAGATAAGAAGAAGGAAGAAGCCGAGGAAGAGAGACAAAGTATTATTACGGAACAATGGCTGGAAGATAGGATAGGAATCCTAACCAATCACTATATTCAGCTTATGCAGGTAAAGAGTGGCAACTGATTTATCTCGTAACAGTATTTATTGCCACACTAACAAAAAATTCGATAGAGTTTTTCAAAATTTGAAAATTTAGTATTCAAATCCTGACTATTTTTTAGGCTGAAGTTGACCGATACCAGGGTTCTGTTCGTCTCATTAGAGACTACTACCAAGTGGTGGAGGGTAAAGTCTTGGAGGAACCTCGAAAGGAGTTCATTAGAGTCCCACTCGTTGAACTGCCCCCTACTGAGACTCCTGTCCCTCCCAGGTATGTTGTTACACAGGGGGTCTACTCAGGTCACCATGGTGATAGAACCGAACCAAATGGAGAGTTTACCTCGCGCGCATAAACCACATGCGCGCACTATGACCGTCAGTGTCATGTCTGTGTTATGACTCACACTTCACAGTCACACTACAGCTGTAGTGTGAAGTGTGAGACGTGAGTCATAACAGTCTGTGACTCTGGTCTTCTTCTTCTTCTCTGTGACTCTGGTCACTCGTGTCTAAACTACAGAATCAGATTACTTTGTTTGAACTCTGCACATAAACTAGTATGATTTAATTTTCAGTGATGAAAAAGGAGATAGGTCCTCGGCACGGAGTGAGAGAAGCCGGTCTGCGGGTAAGGTTGGATCCAGCCCAAGTGGGGCAACGCCCGGAGTCCCCGCTGTAGAGTCGGAGGAGAGTGGAGAACAGGAACCAGAGAGACGAATTCCCTTGGTAGCTAGAAAGGGAATGGAACGTGAGAGTAAGTACATTTATATTTCGAAAATTGTTTCTTCTAGAATCTAGCGACGATATTCATATAGTCATGATACCCGTGCATGCAGATGCACCTCACACTGTCAGACTCACAACATCAAAAAAGATTCCGTCAATTTTCCGTCCATAATCCCCATCTGCCCTACATCTCCAAAATGTTCCTCACCCCTGCACCCCTCAGCGCCCCAATCAGGTCGAAAGAGTGCCAGAAGGGAGACACCCCAGCAAGACTGCGAAGAGGCCCAGATTGTCGAGGCTTATCTGGCTGCTGTTGCCGTTATCGACCAACTGAAACAACCTGCTTCGGATGAAGAAGGGGGTGACGCTGGCAAGGTAACTTGTGGTCGACAGTTTGTTAGATACAGTCGGACCCCGATTTACCAGGAGGATCAATTTCCCCCGATCATCCCGATAGATCGGGGACTGTCATGTAGTCGTTCTTATTTGCTCGACATATCCCCAGCCCCCCACCCCCCTTTATCCACATGTGCTCATGCTAAAACCCCAGCGTTCCCGCTCCCGACAGGGAAAAGGGGGTAAAGGTAAAGACAAGGGAGGAAAGGGAAAGGGTAAGGGCAAGAAGAGTGCCTCCCCCGCTGTCACGCCGACTGCCGGAACCCCGGTACCCGAGCCTACCCCAGAAGAGATTGCCAGACAGAAGATGTTGGAGAGAGCCGCTATGGAGTCTGTTGCAGCGCTGCTCTGTGAGGATAAAGCGTTCAATCTGAAACTAGCCACCATCAAGGTATTGTTTCCTCATCTTAGCTTGGCGTAGAAACTGTCATTTTGGATGACATGGCTAGAAATTTTTGAGTTCGTAGCACTACTGCTGTCTGCTGCAGCTGTGGTTTTAATCTTGTTACAACGTAAAATGTGATGATTATGACTCAAAATTCAACTTTCAGTTGCGAGCGATCAATGTTATCAAAGACCTCAAGGAACAAGCTGCTGCTATGTACAAACTTCAACAAGAATGGATCGGAGACCGGTTCAAGCAGGAGATGGAAAGGTAATGGCCCCAACTTTCCCTATTCCGATCCCCATAGGCCTATCGACCCATCCCTGGCCCATCGCTTACTTGTGTGATTGCCAAGTAAATCATCGGGGAACCGAAAAATAGAACTATAAAAACTGCACTAATTACTGACAATTATTATTTCAGCATCAAGATAATGTGTGAGATGTTACGGGATGTTATTGAAAGTGAGAAGCCCCTAATTCAGCAGATTCAGCTTGTTGATGAACAGTTTTCTGTCAACATGGGGTATAAGATGTTCGAACCACCCGCTACACCACTACCCGACCCACCCATCGAGATGCCATCTCCCACCATCTTCTCCGTCGCTCAGGTAGGTTTGATAATCTCAATTTGCCGAATAATAAATTCATTGTTGAACATAATACTAGTATCAGCCAAAATTATAGTGCATTACATAAATACTACTGAGTTCGCTCGTATAGGGGAATATGCATGGGAGGATTAAAAGGGTGTATGTATATTAATATTTTGTGTCTGCACTTCGCTGTTTGTTTTGTTCGAACCCATTTTTATTTTATCGCGGGGAGAGTAGATATATGGCAATCCGGTATAATATACCGGCCGTACCCAGGACTATGTTTACACAACATATCTATTAGAGTTTACTTCCGTTTTTGAGAGTCACTTCTCTTTGAACTCTTTGTTGGTATAACTCCACTAAACTCTTGAAGCTCCCTCGATGTCTAACTTTACAAAACAAGAGGATCGTCCCTACGCCGATGGACGGGAGGCCCGGATATGGCATCTTTACATGGGTGACACTGATGCCCGGTTATCCAACTACAGATCCACTCTCCTCTCCATTTTGAAGGGTGCAAATGTTAGGACTGTATACGATGTGGCGTGTGCCTCTGGGATTGATAGCGTGATGTTGGTCGAGGAAGGGTATGACGTCACCAGTTCTGATGTCGAGGAGAACTTTGTGGCCAGAGCTGTCCAGGAGAAGGAGAGGAGGAGAGCTGCTGGTGATGCGAGATTTGAAAAGTGGCAGGTTGGGTGGGGAGATTGGGTGGATTTAGTGGAGGGGGCTAAGGTGGACCACCCTGTTGGTGGGTATGATGCAATTGTTTGTATCGGCAACTCGTTCACAACTTTACCTGACTTTGAAGGGGGAGGGAAGACCCACATAAAGGCTCTGACAAACTTTAGAGACCTTCTCAAACCTGGTGGCGTGTTGGTTATTGATCACCGTAACTTTGATTACCTAATCGCTCACAAGACCCTACCCCCGACATCTCACGCCAGTATTTACTACAACTGCCCGCGAGTCTACAACATCCGGAATGATCTTGTTGAAAAGGATGGGAGACTGGCGGGGTTGGTGTTCAAATCAGATATTGACGTCTCTGGCACGGAGCTGGAGGGTGATTCAGATGTGTTTCTACAGGAGAGAGATGGGG
>AVPN01000823.1:0-17103 GCA_000695325.1 Pleurobrachia bachei
CTGTCTGTCTGTCTGTCTGTCTGTCTGTCTGTCTGTCTGTCTCTTTGTCTCTCTGTCTCTCTGTCTCTCTCTCTGTCTGTCTGTCTGTCTGTCTCTCTGTCTGTCTGTCTGTCTGTCTGTCTGTCGGTCTGTCTCTCTGTCGGTCTGTCTGTCTCCAAACCCTACCCTCCCAGCCACGTGGTATCAATGCAACCCAAAGTGACACCAGGCAGTGTTGCTATGAATTGCAATGCACCAGAGACAGTTGGAGTCAGACGGTCATCAGTAAAAGGGTAATTGTGAAACGGGCTGTCTATGACGTGACCCATGGTCCAGTATATGAACGATATATTCGGGCGACCCAGTCCATGCATCATGCATGGACCAGTACATATTCGGACTGTAATTAATTGACTGTAATTATACTCCTGATATTCATAATTCGCCACTTAATTTCAGGGCCTGTATAGCAACAACTTCTAGCTCAAGCACCTCCAGTAGTTCCCCAGCTCGAGTCAGCAGTAAGTATAGAGATCAGCAATGAGCCCATATTTCAATAGCCTAGCTCTAGATACTAGCAACAGCCCATTCTGCACCAATATCCATTCTTGAGCCCACCACTTGGCATAAGATGCGGCAATTTTGACTGCAGCGTAGGCCAAAGCCTACCACACTCTTGGTAACGAAGTAACCCCTTGCCAGCGCGCGCGAAGGTCGCCCGGCGTGTGTGAGGTGTCTTCGATACCAAACCACACTCACTTCTCTCTCATGTCTCAGCTCTATCCCCCTGGCAGCAGATATATATCCCTTATATCCCTCCTATTATATAGCCAGTTAAAGTTATATCCCTAAATCCTAATACCTCTCCATTATAATAGCCGGTTATAATAGCACGGCTGTTGCTGTAAAATCTAACGGAACCGCAGCAGCCAATGGTCAGGGGAAGGGTAAGTGATTTGTGACGTAATGACGTGTAACGTGACGTAATATGGGTTTTACACGTGACGTAATATGGGTGTTATACATAATGTGACGTAATGTAACGGGTTTAACTTTTTCACTAATTGTTTCTGCTAAGGAACTCTTAGGTTACTCTCTTCATGTAACCGATGTGATACTATCAGTTTCACATATTTCTTGTGAACCGTACAAGTTATTGGCGTCGAAGTTATAGCAGTTTGACATGACGGCCATAAAAAGCACTAATTAAGCGTGTGCCACATTATATCTCTGTTTCAATGTGTGTTAATTGGGGTTTGAATTCGGTAATTCTCATTGATTAGGAGTAGCAAACGTTGGTTCATGTGGTCCATAATCATTCTGACATGCCTGAACCTCGGCCTCAATGAATGAACGGCAAATGGGTGCCACCTTAAAAATTATTATGAAACTCCACATGGCAAACAAAGCCCAACTACCTAATATTTTTGTTAGTTGCCGAACTCTCGGAAGAAGACCGAAAGCAACTTGAAGAGAGAAGAAGGAGTTCTCTGGCTAAAAAAGGATCCCAGGTTTGTGTGGCTTTGCCTTTATATTGGTTCAATTCATTCGGACCCCTTTCAGCTCTTGGCGACATAGTCACCTATGTGCGACCCCACACACATGTATGTGGGGATCGCACCCTAGGTGTCTATGTCACCAATTTCAGCACATTTGGCGAACGTCTTAGCTTCAGTATGATATCTTGAGTGATTCACCAACGCATCCCAAAAAGCATCTCCTAGTCTTTTAAAAGATTCTTACTCAAAAAGTCTAATGTTCCAGAGTGTTATTGTGTGTGATGTGACAGTCGGGGACAGTGCTGTGACGACCAAACAAAGTGAGATAATTATTGAAGAGGAACCTGAAACTAAACTGGAGAAGGAGGATGAGAAGAAGAAGAGGGTGTGTTGCGTGATTTTATAGAGTTTTATAGAACTGTTTAGATAGGAATTTGTTATTTTCTCTGCCGAACAGAAATACTGTGTGAGTAGTACAATGGATGTAGGATTTAGTTGAGATGCTTGGACTAAACCAATTTGAATTAGCTGTTCCAAAGAAAACATTTTTGGAATTATAGACATTGAATGAGTAACATTGAGTTATTAATACAGTTGCCTAGAAGTAATCAATTCATATTCATGAATGTTTTTTGTTGTTTTTTGATACTTGGATACCACCATTTTCAACAAAGAGTTTTACTTTTTATTTATAGTCTGGAAAATATTGTAGATACCCAAAAGTAAAATTGATACCCCGGAGTATAATACCGATACCCCAGGAAAAGTTCCCATAATAAGCTTCATTATGAGAGAGGGGATAGAGAGAGAGAAGAACAGATAGAGAGAGATGGGGAGGGGAAGCGGAAATTAAACGCACTACCGAAGTGATCGTTCACACAAATTAGACCGTTATTGACGATCGAGAGAGTCGAGAGAGATAGAGAGATATCGAGGGAGAGTGTATGCTTAGAGAGGAGAAAGAGAGGATCATGAGCCAACGATGAAGGGACCCTGGGATCAACTTACAAAAAGTATCCGGGTATCCCACTTTCGGGGTCACTTACTAATTGTGTCAGATGGTTGTCACCTAGTAGCTAGGTGAATAGTAGCTAGAGTAGCTAGGAGAATGTTGTATGCCTATCTATGGGGAGGTATAAATTACACGATTAATTACTAGCAATATTTCACTGGTGGCCGCACACTATTATTATAGGAAGGCACTACTTTATAGTTTCCCAATGAGCCAATTTTGTTGTGTTTACAGCTGAGTTCGAGAGTGAAACCATTCCTTTATCATCACTTGCTGATCGAGAGGGAGATTCAATCCCCTTTCGCAAGGCAGAACAGGGAGGGGTACCTTGCTTATTTTACCCCCCTGCAATCCTTGGTATACAAAGCTTGCATTAGTAATACCGGTGGCTCATTATTATATCATATACCAATGGGGGATAAGGGAGGAGGAGGAGGATTTTCGATTAACCCATCGTAAAGTTCGAAGTAATTGCGGTCTTGAGTTTGCTTCATATCTTCCAATGAATATTAGTAATGATGCCCCTCCTCATATCAGAGATAGACTAGTAGAGAGATATAGAGATAGAGATAGAGATAGAGAGATAGAGATAGAGATAGAGATAGAGATAGAGATATAGGGCGGGATACAAGTAATACAAGTAAAGCGTTTGTAGTACGTCTGTAGTACGTCTAACCGATTACGTCCCAAACTATTACGCCTGGAATACGTCCGGAGTACGTCCGAACTTCGTCTACACCATACCACGTCTGGACGTAGTTTTCCGCTAATGTAATTTTGCCCAAGTGTGGACTTCCAATCCATAAGCAGCTTTGCAGAATGCAGAATTGTTAATGGTACTTCATATTTGTTGATGGTACCTCACATTGTATTTGTAACAGCAAGTAGGTATAAATTGGGAGTATTATAGGTAAGACGGAAAGAAACCCCGTACCAGAGTTTAGACAGAAACCAGCCATTTACTTCAGTTGAGTTCTCTGAAGAACAGGGTTTGTGTCTCAAGGCAAAATTGGTAGCCGTAGACGGGTAGAAGTTAGAGAATCAGAGAGAAAGAGAGGAAGAGGGAGTTAGTTAGTGCCCAACCCATTGTTTTCGTGATGTACGTAGTTACAGGACTGACGACTGAGCTTTTCGTCATCGTTCAGTATAAGAGTAGATTGTAAACGAGTTGCAATCACTTTTCCGAAGAATCCATCCTGCTCCTTTTAGTTGTTGTACTGATCGCTAACGTCGTGTTTTACTCGATCGACGCCTCATGACGTCGTGCGTCCTAGGCAGGTCCCTACCAGGCCCACGTTCGATAAAGTATGAGTTATCCCCTATCTACCCTATCCCTAGCCCTATAGATTGTCCAGACTGTCTCGCACAGTCTACAGCTACATGATTTAAGAATCTCCCCGTACGTTTCTTTATCCCATATGTTCATCATTTAAATGGTTCATTGCTATAGCGAACATATTTAATATGCAATTCTCCAGAAATCCTCCAAGAGCTTATACTGGCCTAGGTTTGCATTGTTGAGTAATGGGTTTGCATGACGTTAATGAATGCCAGTAATCAACATCCCTGAATAGGAAGGAAGGGGAGGGGTTTCTCGGAGAGGGAGAAAGCTTCTATCAGCATCCCCCTCATAGTCTTCCGAAAAGGAGAGAGGGGAGGTAGAGAGGAGAACTTGCAGGAGATTTCTATATTCGGTTCCATCGAAAGGGAGATGGAGGAAGGGAAGATAGAGCTTTATTTGGTTCATTGCAAAAAGGGAGAGATAGACTGCCTTGCGAGATCGAGGGCTATTTGGTTCTGTCTCTGCAATTCTGCAGTAACGACTTGTTAACTAACTTCTGACCATGGTATTTATAGCTATCTATCATTGGTCTTATCAGGGTTAGGTTGGAAAATCATAGACGATCTCCTGTCAGGCCAATGCTCTGACAGACGATCTCTGATCATATGCTGTCTCGGAATATGGGAAGCAGTTATGTGTGAAATGAGAGTAAATTAATCGTGCAGTATGTAGGAAGTTAGAGTGAGTCGGCCCCCTCATTTGCATTGCAGATGAGCAGATCTTCCCAGTAACTTCTTGTTTACATCTCCTTGTCTCCCTGTCTTCACTTTCCCTGTCTAGCCCCATACGCTCTCTATCTCTTTTCTTTCCATCATGATGGATCAACTTCGCCTCTCTGTATTTCCTTTTCTCTCCCTTCTCTCCCCATCTCTCCCTTCTCTATCTCCATGATCTATCTTTCGATATTTCCCATTCTCTCTACTTCCCGTCTACGCATGTTTCATTCATTCCATTTTGCATCTGAAGTTCCGTCCCCATCTTTCTCACCATCCCCTCATTTTCACTTATAATATACCCTATATTTTCTCAGCTCTATCTCTCTCTCCGACTCTCTGTTTGGGATAACAGGGAGTCTCTCTCTCTCTCTCTCCGACTCTCTCTCCCTCTCTCTCATGCCTAATTAAACACTAACTAGACGACAATAGACCCAAACCCCGAAGCTACATATGACCATTGTTCAGCTCGAGCTGACCGACAACACCACACACTCTTCATAGGCATCGTGTAGATCTATTGGTAACGCAGTTCCCCCTACATTGCGGGAACGCTAAGACGTGCCTTACTTTTACAATGCCCTCAACAGAGGGGTAACTTCGTTACCAAGTAGATCTATAGTTTCGCCACATTCTGTAGCAGTAGCCATAGATTTTGTATCTTCGAAGATCCTCGACATGAAGGATATGCTTTTTAAATTCGTCAAGTCTACAAAGCAAACTTCTGCATCTCAGATACAGACCCAACTTCCGGGAGATTTTCCTTGTATACAGACCGTACTATTATAATAGTACGAGCAGTTATAAAGCGAATTCTAAAGCAGTTTATATAATTGTTCTGATAACTGACTATAATCTGATATGTACTTCATATTTTGAAATTATCTCTTTGATATATTTGATATTATTTCATCTTGTTATTTGAAAATCTTGAGCGTGAGCATTTTGCTTCAATTATTTTTTTTTCTTAAGTTAAGTCCTCGGTACTGAAAAATAAATGAACCAAAATCATCTTTCAAAGAATTCAGAACTGTCTTCGGCCCGGAGTATTTTTATTCGTGAAAGAATAATATTTTGTCGTTGTTTCTTATTTTGCAACCAATTTCCTACACCTCCGTGTATTACAATATGCTGGAAATTCTGGGCCAATATTCTTACGCCAGTCATATTTCTCATTTTGTTTCATGGTAGAAATCTGAGTATTTTCCGAGAAACTCCTAGAAATACCGAGAAATGCATTTGCTCCAGAGATTCGTTGCATTGTTTTACTTCACAATCATAGCCAGCTTCATAACGCGCCAATCTACAAACGTTCATTGTATATATATGCAACTCTACAGAATTCCTCCATTTATTGGCCTAGCCTTGCATTGTTGAGTAAGGGGTTTGCAACCTTAATGATGCCAGTAATCAACATCCCTGAAAAGGAAGAGGGGGAAGGAAGAGAGAACTATAACATCGCATCGTCCACCGAAAAGGAATTGAGAGGGAGAAAGAAGGAGCTCTATTTGGTTCACTGCGAAAAGGGAGAGATAGACCGCCTTGTGGATATCGAGGGCTCTATTTGGATCTCTGCGATTCTGCAGTAACTGACCATTAGCTATCTATCTAATATCATTGGTCTTATCAGGGTTATATTGGAAAATCGTAGACGCGTCTATCGTGATCGTCTATACGATCTCTAGGATCAAGCTGTCTCGGAATGAGATGCAGTTATGTGTGAAATGAGAGTAAACTAATCTTGCAATATATAGGAAGTTAGACTTTCAGCCCCCTCATTTTCATTAATGAGCAGATCTTCCCAGTAACATCTTGTTTACATGATCTCTCTGTCTCCGGCCTGTCTCCACTTTCGCTCCACTTTTTCTCCACTCTCCTTGTCTTGCAGTTGCCCCACATGTGTTCTCTATCTCTTTTAATTCCGTCATCTTGGTCTCTCTGTATTTCCTTTTCTCTCCAGTCTCCATCTCTCCATTCTCTATCTCCATCGTCATCTTTCGGTATTTCAAATTCTCTCTATTTCCCACCCAGCGTCTACATATGTTTCATTCATTCGCTTCTGAAGTTCCGTCCCCATCTTTCTTGCCATCCCCTCATTTTCACCAACATACCCTATTTTCTTCCCGACACTGTCTCTGTCTCTCTCCGACTCTCTCTCATGCCTAATTAAACACTAACTAGACGACAATAGACCCAAACCCCGAAGCCACATAGGACCATTGTTCAGCTTGAGGTCACCGACAACTTCACACACTCTTTAGGCATCGTGATGATCTAGTGTCAACATATTCTGTAGCCATAGATTTTGTATCTTCGAATAGGCTTTGTTTCCTAAGAATTTAGCCTTGGTTCCACCTCAAGATTAGGCTTATATTCTCTACATGAAACTCCCGCTAAAGGATATACTTTAAAGTCGTCTACAAAGCAAACTTCTGCATCTGAAATACAGATCTGCAACTTCCGGGATATTTCCTACTCATATAGTACGGGCTAAAAGTTTTATAAAGCGTTATAAAGCAGTTTATTTAATCGTTCTGATAACTGACTATAATCTGATACTTCATATTTTGAAATTATCTCTTTGATATTACAATTCATCTAGTTATTTGAAACACTTGAGCTTGAGTATTTTGCTTCAGTTATTTTTTTTCTTATTTTTTTGCTGAAAGTCCTCGATACTGATCACAGAAAAATTTGCCTGGAATGAAAGATCTTAACAGCTGTCTTCGGCCCAGTTCGAAGTGTCTTTTGTGAAAGAATCTTTGGTCGTTGTTTGCTATTTGGCAACCAATTTCCTACACCTCCGTGTATTACAATATGCTGGAAATTCTAGGCCAATATTCTTACGCCAGTCATATTTCTCATTTTGTTTCATGAATTTTGGTATTTTCCGAGAAATTCCTAGAAATACCGAGAAATTCATTTGCTCCAGGATCGCAGCATTGTTTTACTTCACAATCATTTCAATACTAAAATGATTCCCATAACTGAACAAAAAGAGGTGGGTACGAGTTATCTCCAATAGTTGAGTCACCGCTTTGAAAATACCTGATTTTCCGCCGGCTTTTGCTCTTTTGTTTTTCTTTTTGACTTCTAGTCGTTTAGCAAAAATGCATATTAAAAAAGCTTTTGTGACGATAAAAACATAATGAAATGTCGGCAAATATTGCAAGACGAAGTTTAATCACTCTTTAACTTTAAATATATTACTAATGTCCTTTTGGCTTTTATTATTGCAGTTTTTCTCACTAGAAACTAGAAAGCCCATTGAATTTCATCACTGCCAATGCTTCATGCAATTCAGCTTTTATTAAATTGTGAACTTATCTATTCAGCTATAAAATTTCAGCATACTTTGTCAGTCTACGTCACGAAGTATGTACGTGAAAAACAAAGGAATTCTAATTAGAAGAAATGAGAAGTATTTAGAATATGGTCCTGTTTCATATTCTCCGGAGCGCACGTGCAAAGAGGGTCAAGCAAGGGAAATTCCTGTATGGACTAATTATACAAAGCATGTATGACTATGGTCTATGGAAATTCCACAGAATAACTGCGGTACATGCGCATTTAAAACCCGGAAATGCACTATGCTATGATTGGTTACAGCCACGTGATGCGATCTGAGTTTTGGATGCATATATTTTAAACTTTATGTCTAGGGTTAGTAAATCATTTAGCACGACTTTATTTTATATCTACAATCTAGCAAATTTTGATCAGGCCACAAATTTATTGATGTTAATTCACGACGAAAATAAGTAGAAGTATGAGTTTTAATTGGTCATCCCTTTGTTTATTTGCTTCCTCTCTAGAACTCCCTATACCGATATTCATCTTTGTAAGGTCCTGCAAATTCATACGCTGCAGACCTACTTGTTTGGTCTCTCTTACTCTTGACGCACAGACCTAGATCAGATCAGACCTCTCACTCTCAGTACCAGACCTAGATGAGACCAGACCTAAAATAGTGGTCTGTATGATCAGCAATATTATAAATACCGGACCTAGACAGTATTAACTACATCTTATAGTGTCTCAGTCTCACACGACACAAGAGTCTCAGGCTCGCTTAATGGGAGAATCTCCAATCTCAGTAGATGGCAGACATTATTAAAATAGTTAACATGAGTCTGTTAAATACCCATTTAGTAGACTGAGGACCGGGGGATTTAAATTGGTAAGACTGAGAACTATTATAGCTGTTGTAATTGTAATACTTGTGCCACAAGTTGTGCAGCAAGTGAAACCTCTGTTTAAACGGTTAATGGTATTGACCCAATTCGGTGTTGTTAATGTTTTAATGTGAGTTCACGTACCGTCTTAGGTTTTTATTTGCTATGTTTCCATACGCCTCTCCCTGACCTCTCTCCCTGGCCTCTATCTTTATCTCTCTGATCTCTCACACACATACACTATATCTCTCTATCTCTCTATCTCTTTCTTTATCTCGATCTATCTCTCTATATAGTATCTCTCTATCTATCTCTCTCTCTATCTCTCTATCTCTCTATCTCCCTCTCTTTCTCTCTCTCCCCCTTCTCTATATATATATATATATCTCTCTATCTCTCCCTCCCTCTCCCTCTCCCTACGCCCCACACAAGACCATTAGAGATGTTGTGGCCCAGCATGGACCTACCAGATACCCCAATCCTAACACGTCATGCCTGACATTAGCACAGGCTTGTGTCAGTGTTATAGTTGTACATATATTGAAAGTTGCTCCTTTATAAAGACAACTATTGAAAGTTGCTCCTTTATAAAGACAGATATTGAAATTTGCTTCTTTATAAAGACATGTATTACAAGTTGCTCCTTTATAAAGATATACATAGGAATTTTCTCCTTTATAAAGACAGATATTGAAATTTGCTCCTTTCTGTGGTAACACACTCGCTTCTCATGCAGAAGGTCCCGGGTTCGAATCTCGGTTCGGGATCTAATGCAAGCCGTCTAGTCGACCGAGCTATAAATTGGTACAGCTTCGGCTGGAAAGTCACACTCCCTTGCACGTAGGGCTGGCCCACTTACTGTAAGTTTAGTACCTCGGTACGGAGTGGCTTAGGGCTATGAATCGGAGATAAGCACCGCCGGCTTACGCAGCGATTGCGAGAGACCCCACACTTGACTTGGCTTTGATTGAAATTTGCTCCTTTCTAAAGACAGATAATGAAAGTTGCTCCTTTATAAAGACAAATATTGAAAGTTGCTCCTTTATAAAGACATCTAATACAAGTTACTCCTTTATAAAGACTAAAATTGGAATTTTCTCCTTTATCAAGACAGATATTGAAAGTAGCTCCTTTATAAAGACAGATATTGAAATTTTCTCCTTTCTAAAGACATCGATATGTATTGAAAGTTGCTCCTTTATAAAAAACAGCTATTGCAAGTTGCTCCTTTATAAAGATAAATATTGAAAAAATTGCTCCTTTATAAAGGCGGATATTGAAAGTTGCTCATTTGTAAAGACATATATTCAAATTTGCTCCTTCATAAAGACATATATGACAGACAATGGTGATTTCTTGGTGAGTGTTTGCGGAGGGGTATAATTTCATTACCAAGGTGATTTCATACGTTTCGATTATGAATATCAATCAACGAATGAATTTCTTCCCAGCACGAGAAAGAGAGATGTTATAGAATCAGTTGCTTATATGCAGCCATACTTTTACTTCGTATTAATTATGCTAGGTCACATGATTGTTATATATGGTATAAGCTAGCTATTTACAAATTGTTAGACCCAATTCTCACTCCCCTATAGTGATGGTGCCATGCGCCAGATCACTGACCTCCTAGATATGCTATTGAGTGACAAAAGTAGAGTGACAAAAGATATCTGTTTCTGTGAAGAGAGGATTTCCAGACAAATGCATGATCTCTATCGAGTTCCTTAGGATTTTCCCATCTCTCTATCATGATCATTCCACCCCCCTTTGTTATGAACCCTCTATTCAGCTATAATTACCTTTTTGTTTACTATTGTTAGTTTAATTGTAATCACAACATGTATTGTGATCAAAGTAACGCATATAAAGGCAACAAGCTGCCACTATCGCAGCTTATAAATTTGGGAAAGGCTGTATTGTATTTATTTGTCCTGATCAAATCTTTTGCCTGGTGAACTGGGTACTTTATTAGAAATAATAGTTACGTAAACACTGTTTACCTACAGTCCCTTAGTGTAATAGCTAGAAGTATAATATTATGGCCAGGGCATTCAATTATCGACCAACGTCCTACCGCTATTATGATTTACAGACGACCTCTAATTGATAACATTAACAAGCTGCTTGCGCTAGGAATGGTGAACTTCAAACATACTTATCTTCCCCTCCCTGGCCCTCTTTATCATATTATCTCAACAGGGAGTTTAGTACATATTGACATGATTACTGACAGTTGGGGGTCATTGACCACATTATTATGACCCAAGACCATGTCAGTAGCTATGAGATTGTCAGTTATGTCATATGATAATGATAGTGATTATACAAATCTGTACTCGATAATCTGTTATATGTTTATTGAGGGAGGAGTTATTAATGTACACAACACGATCACTATCTGCCTATCTGTCTATTATTATCAACCACTCTGACTCTTTTCACTGTGTTCCTATTACCTACTTTATAGTTTATTAGTTATTACCAACTACTACTATAAGTATAGGTTCCTACTCGATTAGTAGAATTATAGTCTGATGACCAATCTAACGACTCAGCTGTTTACCTCCGTCATAAGACATCCCTCTCTATCTAGTCTCTCTCTCTCTGTCTCGATCTCTCCATCTTCCTATCATTCTCTCGCTCTCTGTCTCTAATTTGTAGCTATGGACTGCATCAAAGCATTAAGTTTGACTATGGGACCCATACGGGTCCCATAGTCAAACTATGGGGTCCAGCAAAAACTACATGTCGGATCTTCAAATTTCCTTTTCGAGGAAATTTGTGGTGATAATATCTACTTATAAACGAAAAATTAGAAAAATCTATCGAGCCAATCCTTATCGTCCTTAAAGGGTTCTAAAGACAAATATTGAAAGTTGCTCCTTTATAAAGACGGATATTGAAATTTGCTCCTTTATAAAGACATCTATTGCAAGTTGCTCCTTTATAAAGACACATATTAAAAGTTGATCCTTCATAAAAACAGGTATTGATATGTGAGCTTATGGGGACTGGGGAGTGGGGACTGGGGAGTGATAATTTCATTACCAAGGTGATTTCATACGTTGTCCTATTCATTTCTTCGATTATGAATATCAATCAACGAATGAATTTCTTCCCAGCACGAGAAAAAGATGTTATAGAATCAGTTACTTGCTACGATCTTTATGCAGCCATACTTTTACTTCGTATTAATTATGTTAGGTCACATGACTGTTATATATTATATGAGCTATTTACAAATTGTTAGACCCCATTTTCACCTCTCTATAATACTTAATAGTGATGGTGGCATGAACCTGGTCACTGATCTTCTAGCGTTCTATTATTATACCATGCTATTGAGTGACAAAAGTAGAGTGACAAAGGAGTCATGATGAGTTTTTGTGAAGGGAGGAATTCCAGACAAATACATGATCTCTCCCGAGTTCCTTAGGATCTTCACGGGAAGGATAGAGATCGTGTATTTGTCTGGTCATCTCTCTATCATTCTTAAGGATCTATCATTCTACCCCTCTTTGTTATGAACCCTCTATTCAGCTATAATTGCCTTTTTTTGTTTACTATTGTTAGTTTAATTTTGATCACACAATGTGGTGTGATCAAAGTATCGCATATAAAGACAGCAAGCTGCCACTATTGCAGCTTATAAATTTGGAAAAGGCTGTATTTTTTCCTGATCAAATCTTTTGTCTGATGAACCATAAGAACTTTACTAGAAATATAAGTAAAGTAAACAGTCACTTATTGTAATAGCTAGAAGTAGATATTTAATGGGATTATTGTGGCCATGGCAGTCAATTATCGACCAAAACTGTGACAGACGACCTCTAATCGATAACTACTTGTGACAGGAACGGTGAACTTCAAACATGTCCTCTCTCTCTTTATCATATTATCTGTTTACTGTTTACTACGTATTGACATAGCTACTTACAGTTGCTGTTGAGGGTCATTGACTATACAGTCGGACCCCGATTTACCGGGATGCTCGGGGGAAAGGATTTTGCCCGGTAAATCGGGGTGCCCGGTATATCGGGCTAAATACCGTTAATTTCCAATATCGGGGGAAGTTGACCCTCCCGGTAAATCGGGGTTTCCGGTAAATCGGGGCCCGGTAAATCGGGGTCCGACTGTATTATTATGACCCAAGACCATGTTAGTAGCTATGACCATGTCAGTTACTATGTCATATGATAATGATTGAGCTATTATAGAAATCTGTACTCGATAATCTGTTATCATGTTTATTGAGGGAGGAGTAATACGTATTAATGTACACAACACGATCACTATCTGTCTATTATTATCAACCACTCTGACTCTTTTCACTGTTAACCTATTACCTACTTTATAGTTTATTAGTTATAACCAACTACTACTATAAGTATAGGTTCCTACTCGATTAGTAGAATTATAGTCTGATGACCAATCTAACGACTCAGCTGTTTACCTCTATCATAAGACATCCTTCTCTCTCTTCATCTTCTTATCCTTCTTTGATCTCTCTAATTCAACAACGCCTTTCTATACGTAATACAGGCACATAACTAATGGTCATGGTCCGTACTCCTAGGATTACAATCCAACTTGCGTTTCTTCTAATTTAAACGATTTGATTCAAAATTCTTGCCAAGGAGTAATTTCTCTGCTTCACACCTAGTGATGGCGTAATACGTCTCAGTCATAAAATTAAAACAATGCATATTTTTCCTAAAATTCGTATTTTATTTCAATCTCAAAAAGAATTTTTCATAAAATTACCACGTGACCACTTGAAAAGGTCGTTTTTCCTCTGAGAGATCTGGTTTTTGACTAAATTCATGACCTCTAACTTTATCTCTCTTGGTGCACAATGGGGCCTGGCATTAGTTAGGAAAAACGTCACGAGAGCAGAAGAGCGCTGGTTTGCATTAGCCTGGATTCAAATGGAGGGAGAAGGGGATAGAGGAGTAGAGGGATAGATCAGAGGGATGAGCAAATTGTTGCTTAAAAAGATAAAGGTGCAGAAGAATTAGCATTCTAAAAGAAGTAGCAAGGATTTCAAATTATTCAGCACACATTGAGCATTTGATTAAAACATGGAATCTCTCTCCGCCCGGCCCTTCTTTTGTTTCTCCTTTCATCCTCCCTTGTGCATCTGGCGGTTCGGTAAGGATCCCTTTTTCCCGGCCGTGATCACATAACTTTTATCCTCTCCCTACTAGTTTGACAGTGATCAATCATAGCTTCAGTCAAGACACACCGCGGCTTTCATGGTAGGTTCTAGAACCTGCAAGCAGCTGAACTTCACTTCCTCTCTTGCATCTAGCAGATTTTCAAACTTGCAAAGTTTTGCGCGGGTGGAATCACGCCCAATTTGCATATTTAAATTAGGGTTCTCCTTGCACCCAGGGATTAGCTGATCACGTGATCCCGGCACGTTACGGACCTCTATTGTCCCCCCTCCCTCTCATCACCCCTCTCTCTTACTATATTGTCCACTTATCACCCCTGGCCCTATATCTTGGTCCATTGACCATTAAAATCCCGTGGCCTAATTCTTAGAAAGCTCTCACTCATGGCCCCTTGTGACCCCTCCTTTATTTCCAGACTGCTCATTTTCTTGTACGTTGCTCATTTTGGGGGATGTCGCATTGTATTTTCATAGGTTAGAACTCATGGTATTTAATTTAAATGGGGGTATTTAATTTGCTGCATTAATTGAGATTTGAGATGGGGTATTCAGTTTATGGTGCATTATAGTAGAATTGCTACTTAGTAACTACTCATATGTTGTCCACCCTTACAATTACAGCAATTAACTGCAGCAATTAACAAATGCAGCATGCCATGCAGGGACGTTAATAATTCACCGTCTCGACTCTCTGCGGGGACCCTCATTTGCTACTCGCGGCGCACCTAATGTAATTGTTCGTTTATGGGGTCAGGGGAGAGGGTAGGGAGGGGAGGGGGGTCGACTTGCAGTTGCATGATTGCAATGTCCCCTCATAGTTATTACTGCAATGATTACTGCCTTCATTTCCCTCTTCCGCAGCGCTTTAAAAGCAGCCCTGCACGGTAAAATATGCCCCATACAGGGTGGAATATGTGAGTCCTTTTTTACTGACCTTTTCTTCACTAGCTCGCCAATGGTTTGTACTGCACCCATTCCCAGTAGCAATTCCTAACTTTCATTCACCAACATATCCTAAATATAAGCCTTGATCGAGCCAAAATATGCTTGCCTTCTAGGCTCATTCTAGCCGTAAAGTAGTATTATATTTCGGTTTCACGTAACAATGCAATGATTTGGTCCATTTGACGTCATGGTAACAACCCCAGCTTGCCTTTGTATGCAGCGATCAAAGCACTGTTTATAGCTGAGGACTGATCGGTTTAGTTAGAGTGTACGCCTAAATGCACATGATTAGACATATCGTTTGGCCTTTATTAAACCTCTCAATGAGAGGTCGTTATGTAGTATTCCGTGACCCTGAATTGAGGCAAGGAGAGGTCGCTATATGATATTCCGTGACCCATTTTATTCATTTTGTTTCGATCATCATGTCCATTTGTGCAGTACTACGAAAGCAGTACGGGATAACAGCTCGTAGCTATGCGAGAGCCATGACAACTCCCATCGTCCGTGTGCTGGTTGGCGGTTGCCATGACAACTCACGTTAGGAGTGCCATGACGTACTGTTATCATGACGTCACTCTGTGACGTCTGTGGAACATTGGTCGCCACTGCACCAGGGGTGAGCTGGCATACCTACGACACGTGCGTCGTGTTCAGTTCCCCAGACATTGAGTCACTCCCACCAGCTGTACCTATACGAGATCTAGAGGACGATTGGGAGCTGGTGATTAGCTTGAGTCACTCCCACCCACGAGAGCTGGTGATTAGCTCTCAAAAGATGAGGCAGACTAAGCTATCAGACTAAGACCCATAATGTCGGGGGCGATCTGATGGTGGTGAGGCAGTGGATCGATTTGGTGCAAGGATCTCGTACCCCTCTCTCTCTCTGTTTTTTTTTCTTTCCATCTATCTCTCTCTCCCTTTCTCTCTCTCTCTCTCTCCCTCTCCCCTCCTGCAATATCTGTACATGTAGCACGGTATCCCGTAGGAGCTTGCATATATGACAACAAGGGTATTAGGCTTCGAATCACACCCCGTCATCCTTTCCACCTAATCCTTTCCTCTCACCCAATGCTCTCTCTAGCTCTCTCTTTTTCTTGACCTCGATCTAGTCCTTTTCCCCGTTTTTAGCACTGTCCATTTAGTCTGCAGCTATCGTCCCTCTTCGTTTTTAGGCACAGATCGTTCTACGGTCAGTTCTTATATCTACTAAGTTCAGCCGTTCCATATGTCTACTTAGTTCAATCTCTTGCGATATTTTGTGTGACCAGTGCTGGTTAACATTTTTTTTTCACCCTTTAATTTTGATCGTCAATATACTCTTTTTTGTCTAGCACATACTAGAATGAGTCTAGTCTAGGACTGAATGGGTTCGCTACAATATAGGACTTTTTTAAATGGTTTTTCAATTTTAAAAAACAACCAGGTGTGCCGGGGAGAAAATATCATAACCCCTATCCCCCTTCCGTATGGGAAAATTAACGAGTGAAAAATGAACTAATCATTGGTCTGGGTATAATAACAGACCTGGACCTCTCTCTTTGAAGCCATTAAGAGTTGGTGCTAGAAAAATTGGTTTTTTAAAACGATAAAACTCGTTTGTAATCGAGAATTTACGAGACAGGATTTATAGACTCTATAATTTGCCTTGTTCGAACCTGCTTCAAAAAAAGAGTTTGAACAAAACAATCTATAATGGGGTTTGACTGTGGTCCGAAAACCCACATCTCAAGTCTCAACCCGGAGTTTTTTAATTAGCCTGTCAAGACGAATTCAACGCAACCGGAGAGCTTTATCGGGAAGTCTGAACTCTGAGTCCACTAATTTTTCGGTGCGTGAGCCAATCAGCGGCAAGAATTTCGAAATACAGGCCTCAAAAGGGCTGGGGCGTTCCACACCACGGCCAGGTTTATGCTTGAAATTTTAATAGCTAGTTTTGTCCGGCATACTCATCTGATGGTTTCGTCAACACTTCCCTTTTTAATTATTATGTTTAAAATATATGATCGCAACCAAACCACAGGACCTACAGTAATTATGTCCTAGCAATGCTAGTAGCATATAAGATCTAAATTATTTTGTCCTAATTTGTATGACCTAATTAATTATCTTTTGTTCTGCTTTTGAGCTCTGACCGCTTTCAACCGATGTTATTTTTAGGTCAAATCTCAAATTTAGCTCCATTCAACGTCGAATAGGGTGGGTGGGAGAGACTGATGCGTAATATCCACGTGTGGTGCTGTAACGATCATGACGTGT
>AVPN01000824.1:0-26741 GCA_000695325.1 Pleurobrachia bachei
ACGCTGATCACTCTAGTGCCCTCGGTTTATTCTCTACTCCTTTCCAAAGACGGTTTTTTTCGTATAATCATATAACGGCTATGTGCGCATCTAATTATCCAATTATCTAATTAACCTGATGAGATAGAGACTTATTCTAGCACCTACCCCCACTAATTCGAGGACGCTGATCACTCTAGTGCCCTCGGTTTATTCTCTACTCCTTTCCAAAGATAGTTTTTACCGTAGATCGCATTCGTCTTGGGCTATGTTTATGCAGGTGCTAAATAAACCCGGAAATGACCGATTTCTCCATCGCGGTACCCGCGGTAAATTTTTTTGGTGGTTCTAAAGACCTATTGGAGTGCCCTAGAAGTGGAATCGCTTATAGATCAATTACTTCCTTTTTCAGCAACAAATCGACATCATATGACTGGCCTATTATGCTAGCACTAGAATCGCACAGTAGTGCAGTGTATGATGTATTAATTTCATTTCAGGTCGCCACAGAGGTTGTTCAAGTCCCATTTCCGATCCAATCACCCGTTCAAATCCAGTTTGGGGAGTTACACTTTGATCACGGTGTTGTCCGGCCGGATTCGAAGGTTAGAAGCGTTGTCATTTTATAAGTAAAGTCAAATGATAGCACTAGAATCGCACAGTAGTGCAGTGTATGATGTATTTTTATTTCAGGTCGCCACAGAGGTTGTCCCCGTCCAGACTGAATTGCCGGTAACTACCAATACTGTGAAAGATCGCGACTCAGATGAGCTGCCACTTGATCTACCAGCCCAACCAGTGAGTACACCATTCTTAATGAACCTAGTGGGAGCTAGCGGCCAGGCCATGTGGTATAGGTGCATGGCAGTAGCAGTATTATGCTAGCACTAGAATCGCACAGTAGTGCAGTGTATGATGTATTAATTTCATTTCAGGTCGCCACAGAGGTTGTCCCCGTCCAGACTGAATCGCCGGTTACTACCAATACTGTGAAAGATCGCGACTCAGATGAGCTGCCACTTGATCTACCAGCCCAACCAGTGAGTACACCAGGCGGAAGGAACCTAGTGGGAGCTATCGGCCAGGCCATGTGGTATAGGTGCAGGGGAGTAGCAGTATTATGATAGCACTAGAATCGCACGGTAGTGCAGTGTATGATGTATTTTCATTTCAGGTCGCCACAGAGGTTGTCACAGAGGTATCAAAGCTGAACAATGTAACAAGTCAGCAACTAACTGGACAGCGACACCCCCTAGAACCACCGTTTCCACAGCCACGATCATCTTCCCGTCAGCATCAACAGAAAACCTTCTATAACAAGCTGACTCAGACTAGTAAACAGGTACAGTTACATTCAGTTTTAAAGCAAAATAGATTTTAAAGCAAAATAGAATTACATATACTGCGTGGGTGGAAACCAAAATAATTGGGAAATTGTTAGTATGGCACACCAATTAATTTACTATTTCCATCAGATGTACAAAAAGCAGTCCGTGATTCCTGATTCAATGGTATTGCCACATGCAAATGGTGCAGATGTAATCTTTTGTGGCAGGTTCATCCACTTCACCACTGAGCTACCAGGACTGGAGACACCCGTTTCAGAAGAGGTAGTTTATGGAGGTGGTAGGACAAGTCTTAAGAGGAAATCTTCATTCAGACGAAAATCCAGACAAAATCATAGCGCTGGCAAGCGCCCGGGGCCCAATCCTCCCTCCCCCCAACCATCACAGGGGGGGGGGTAAGGATTCAATAGGGGTGAGGGGATCGGGAGTCAAAAGGACAAAAGAGCCGAGGGGAGTGAAGAATGCAAATGAGGATTCAATTATGTGGGGGCGACATGAGTCAATAGGGGGCGAGGAGAGTCATTAGGGGGTGATGAGAGTCAATAAGCCATAGAGCTTTACTTTTGCTAGGGTATCAATGGGATTAGGGTGCAGGGAGGGGCGGGAGGTGTTGAGAAGAGTCAATAGAGTGTGAGAGGAGTTTTTTGGTCTTTGCCTGGGCTCTCTAGTCCTTATTATATTTCTTATGATTGAACTAGCTGTTGAACCTTCGGTGAGTTGATTGTAATCTTATTTCTACTGTCTGTGTCTGTTTTAAACAATTTATGCTGATTTCAGCCGATTTTATATTGACTTTTCTTAGGTGGTCGTGCTTTCTGACAGTCTGTTCAAGTACTTTGATAAGAAGCCATTACCTGCCCATGTGACCAACTTGTTCGTTAGTGGTGACAGGGTCGAGAAAATGACCTACCGTGTTAAAAATCTGCCTGTCGATAACTCAGTTGATGATATCATTGTCATGGTCGGCACAAACGACCTCTGGCAACGATTTTCCTATTACACCTTCGCCAAATTCTACCACATCCTTATTGCGTGTATTACTCACACATGGCCCTCTGCTGATGTCCATTGCTGTCATATTCCACCGAGAACTCATCAGCGCCAGAGAGGGAAGCCATGAAATGCCTAACATAAGTTGACGATTTGCTTGTAACTTGCTATGTATTATCATTAATCATATATGGCCGAGAAGAGTTGATTAATACTGTTAATGTCTTGTTCAGTTGCACCGTACATCAAGATGTATAATGATGCAATCACGACTACTGCTGATCAGTTTGGTTCTTTTGTGGTGCCCGTTCCGTCTGGTTGGAGAGATCATGTTCATTTAGCAAGGGATGGCCTCCACCTTGGATACCCTGGTATCCAATTGTATCGAAAGGCCACTATGGCATCTGTTATGAAAAAGGTAAATGATAATTAAAATTAGTTAGGTGTAAGTAACCATATATGGTTAACATTGCGTGATCATGATTCATATCTGGTATGTCTCAGTAGTTGTGGTAGTAGCAGTATTATGCTAGCACTAGAATCGCACAGTAGTGCAGTAGTAGTATCAGTGCTAATAGTGTGTCCTGTTTGTTTACGCTATTATAAACCATAATATATTTCATTGCAGGTCGCCACAGAGGTTGTCCCCGTCCAGACTGAAGTTCCAGGACTACTCTTCAGTCAACACGGTTTGGGCAACCCTCCGGTACTCAATATGAAGCATAATCAGTCATCTGTCCTTTTAAAGACTACACATTTTATACGTTGGTCAGACGATATTATTTCCGTTAAAATTGGTGACAGTGTTATAAATAATCCTAACCAAGATTCGAAGGTTAGAAGCGTTGTCATTTTATAAGTAAAGTCAAATGATAGCACTAGAATCGCACAGTAGTGCAGTGTATGATGTATTTTTATTTCAGGTCGCCACAGAGGTTGTCCCCGTCCAGACTGAATTGCCGGTAACTACCAATACTGTGAAAGATCGCGACTCAGATGAGCTGCCACTTGATCTACCAGCCCCCCCAGTGAGTACACCATTCTTAATGAACCTAGTGGGAGCTATCGGCCAGGCCATGTGGTATAGGTGCATTGCAGTAGCAGTATTATGCTAGCACTAGAATCGCACAGTAGTGCAGTGTATGATGTATTTTTATTTCAGGTCGCCACAGAGGTTGTCCCCGTCCAGACTGAATCGCCGGTTACTACCAATACTGTGAAAGATCGCGACTCCGATGAGCTGCCACTTGATCTACCAGCCCAACCAGTGAGTACACCATTCTTAATGAACCTAGTGTGAGCTATCGGCCAGGCCATGTGGTATAGGTGCATTGCAGTAGCAGTATTATGCTAGCACTAGAATCGCACAGTAGTGCAGTAGTAGTATCAGTGCTAATAGTGTGTCCTGTTTGTTTACGCTATTATAAACCATAATATATTTCATTTCAGGTCGCCACAGAGGTTGTTCAAGTCCCATTTCCGATCCAATCACCCGTTCAAATCCAGTTTGGGGAGTTACACTTTGATCACGGTGTTGTCCGGCCGGATTCGAAGGTTAGAAGCGTTGTCATTTTATAAGTAAAGTCAAATGATAGCACTAGAATCGCACAGTAGTGCAGTAGTAGTATCAGTGCTAATAGTGTGTCCTGTTTGTTTACGCTATTATAAACCATAATATATTTCATTTCAGGTCGCCACAGAGGTTGTTCAAGTCCCATTTCCGATCCAATCACCCGTTCAAATCCAGTTTGGGGAGTTACACTTTGATCACGGTGTTGTCCGGCCGGATTCGAAGGTTAGAAGCGTTGTCATTTTATAAGTAAAGTCAAATGATAGCACTAGAATCGCACAGTAGTGCAGTGTATGATGTATTTTTATTTCAGGTCGCCACAGAGGTTGTCCCCGTCCAGACTGAATCGCCGGTTACTACCAATACTGTGAAAGATCGCGACTCAGATGAGCTGCCACTTGATCTACCAGCCCAACCAGTGAGTACACCATTCTTAATGAACCTAGTGGGAGCTATCGGCCAGGCCATGTGGTATAGGTGCATTGCAGTAGCAGTATTATGCTAGCACTAGAATCGCACAGTAGTGCAGTAGTAGTATCAGTGCTAATAGTGTGTCCTGTTTGTTTACGCTATTATAAACCATAATATATTTCATTTCAGGTCGCCACAGAGGTTGTTCAAGTCCCATTTCCGATCCAATCACCCGTTCAAATCCAGTTTGGGGAGTTACACTTTGATCACGGTGTTGTCCGGCCGGATTCGAAGGTTAGAAGCGTTGTCATTTTATAAGTAAAGTCAAATGATAGCACTAGAATCGCACAGTAGTGCAGTAGTAGTATCAGTGCTAATAGTGTGTCCTGTTTGTTTACGCTATTATAAACCATAATATATTTCATTTCAGGTCGCCACAGAGGTTGTTCAAGTCCCATTTCCGATCCAATCACCCGTTCAAATCCAGTTTGGGGAGTTACACTTTGATCACGGTGTTGTCCGGCCGGATTCGAAGGTTAGAAGCGTTGTCATTTTATAAGTAAAGTCAAATGATAGCACTAGAATCGCACAGTAGTGCAGTAGTAGTATCAGTGATAATAGTGTGTCCTGTTTGTTTCCGCTATTATAAACCATAATATATTTCATTTCAGGTCGCCACAGAGGTTGTCCCCGTCCAGACTGAATCGCCGGTAACTACCAATACTGTGAAAGATCGCGACTCAGATGAGCTGCCACTTGATCTACCAGCCCAACCAGTGAGTACACCATTCTTAATGAACCTAGTGGGAGCTATCGGCCAGGCCATGTGGTATAGGTGCATGGTAGTAGCAGTATTATGATAGCACTAGAATCGCACGGTAGTGCAGTGTATGATGTATTTTCATTTCAGGTCGCCACAGAGGTTGTCACAGAGGTATCAAAGCTGAACAATGTAACAAGTCAGCAACTAACTGGACAGCGACACCCCCTAGAACCACCGTTTCCACAGCCACGATCATCTTCCCGTCAGCATCAACAGAAAACCTTCTATAACAAGCTGACTCAGACTAGTAAACAGGTACAGTTACATTCAGTTTTAAAGCAAAATAGATTTTAAAGCAAAATAGAATTACATATACTGCGTGGGTGGAAACCAAAATAATTGGGAAATTGTTAGTATGGCACACCAATTAATTTACTATTTCCATCAGATGTACAAAAAGCAGTCCGTGATTCCTGATTCAATGGTATTGCCACATGCAAATGGTGCAGATGTAATCTTTTGTGGCAGGTTCATCCACTTCACCACTGAGCTACCAGGACTGGAGACACCCGTTTCAGAAGAGGTAGTTTATGGAGGTGGTAGGACAAGTCTTAAGAGGAAATCTTCATTCAGACGAAAATCCAGACAAAATCATAGCGCTGGCAAGCGCCAATCACATTTATTCTATTAATTTGCATTATTATGATCTTATTTTCTAACTCTTTCTATATTTATAGTTTCGTTTTACTACCAAAAACATTAGTTGATACTTCATAAAGATCAGATTATCTGTACTAACTTTTTCCTTCCCCCCAGTTACTACTCAACCGACCACTAACAATGACGAGAACTTTGCGGATATAATAGATGAGGCTGACGCTCTTAATGCCCTACCTCAAGAAGCGATTACTGTAGATACATTATCAAAGTATACAAGGTATAATAGATCAGAAAAAGGACTGAAACGTTCACGGAACCGTTCATTGTCACAGCCTCACAGTACCAGTCATACCATTCAGTCTCACAGTAGCAAGCAACGTAACCAATCACAACCGGCCATTACCCCTGTATCCAAGCATGTCACATATAATCGTTCAGAGAAGGGGGCTGCACGGAAAGCGTCTTATCTAGTTAGACCTGGTCGAATTGAACACATGAAAGCACTTGATGCACGTAGATCAAGGGTAAAAAAAGCACGGAAGCGAAGCGGGGACCGTTGGTTAAAGCATTACGCTCTGTATCTGCGACGGCGATCACGGGTGCATCAGGAATCTAAGGACCGGTTAAATAGAAGGAAAGGTATCAAGGCTAGAGGGCTTAGAATGCGTAATATTATTCGTGGTAACATTTCATTTCCCGTTGATTTTGATATACGTGGGTGCAATAGAAAAGTGGCACTATCTGTGATTAGAAGTCATGATACATCCAGAACTCCTGAGTCAGTTACTCGTTCTTTTAGACTTAATAAGTCTACAATCATTCATGGGAGGTCTAAGTGCCGATTGCCCATTTTGCCTTCGAGCCGTGACAATATTGTAGTCAAGTCCAAGTCTCGGATGGGTACTGCATCTCGTGCAAACTTCTACATAGCGGCACAGAAAACATTAGGTAATGCTCTTGGACACTTTGGTCGTTCTACCTTACACAATATCAATAAAGTACTGTTTGATGAAGCCCCACCCCCTAAGCCAATTCGTTCTAAAAACGTTATGGTTGCCCGTATATGTAAGTCATTAATCGGTAGATGTCTTGAACGGCGTGACCAGTGGGTTAAGATTATATATTCTGCCACTAGTGATCTTATTGACAATGCCGCTGCTATCCTAGCAAAACAGGATCTAACAAATATGGAAGACTCTGAACTTCTTGGGGGTGCTACTCATGGGGTCGGTTTTGAACCATTCTTTCCTCAGCACAGTTTTCTTAATGGCAAGCATTATAAGTTTGATAAAAGCAAGGGTAGTTCACCTTGTACGGTGGATTGCATTCCCGCAGATCAGGACGATATCCAGGCCTTTAAGGAGTTTCTCTCAATTGTTGAGTGTTCTAGTGTTTCTAGGGGCAGGGAGCTGTCTATGTTACTGGTTAAGTGTTCCAACCAACTTACCAGGTCTAGTGAGCAGGACCGTTATTTGCTAAATGTTGAGCACAGCAATCATCCTGAAACCTGTTACCGTCCTCAGAGTCTTTGTAACAGCAAGCTTGTCCTATTAAAACGACTTGCTGTTCATTATGCTGTACCCAGGCAATTTCTTACTTGTGTCAGTCGACTTAACATGGCGCACAATTTTATATGTGATCTCGATTCTGCTGTATCGGCGGGCGATATTGAATATCTAGTGAAGCTTTTAGCGTACATTCCTTATATTAGTCCTACTATTATTAAACTAGATAGGTGTTCTGTTCATGTGAATGAAGACACAATGAACGAAAAATATGGTTCTCATTTTCAGACATTTGTCGAGAGTATTTCCAATCTCTCCGAGACCGCGTGTGTTTCTTGTACCCGTTTAATACTTGATTCTGAATCAATCCTTCTGACTCCACGTATCATTACCCCCCGTCTTAAGAATCCTATGTCTGGCTATAGCAAACTATTTCAGTATCTTAACGCGGCTGATCGCAAACGAAAAGGTTATAATCCTGTATCGAAGCTCGAAGGGATGCGAGTTTGCAATTATTGTCACCCACGTCTTATAAAGGGGGAAGTTCCTAGGATTGGAATAGAGAACCATATGGATCCTGGTGTTGTGCCGGAATGTATTCGCAAGCTCACTCAGATTGAGCTTATGTTTATCAAACCCATGTCAATGTATCAGAGCATTACGTACTGCGGAGCAGTTGGGGGATATGTTAGGAAATCAGAACAGCAGAGGCGTGCGAAAGGTCATGCAATCTATCTTCCGGTACCACTTAACGACACTATTGAAAAACTAATGATTTGTTCTGGAAAACCTAGGAAGCTTATAGATATTCCTAGTCATGTGAAGTTAATTGGTATTCCAAAGGCCGATAGAAGTACCTGGATGAGGTTAATTAATATCAATCTCATTTATGAGTGCCTGCAGTGGCTAAAAGCCAACAATCCTAATTATAGTGATATTGTGATTCCAGAGTCAGCAGACTGCCTTTTAGACTTTTTAGCCGATATCCCTACTAGTGACGAGTCATCTAACGGCAACTGTTCTAATGGCAGTCATCATTCAGGCGATGTTCCTTCTGTGATCGTTAGTCAAGGGAATGGTAGCAATAGTACCGACGAGCTAGTTTCCATCGATTTAGACGCGACTTCTGATGAAGTTGGGGCTCCAGGTGTCAAGGGGTGCGCAGGGGCTAGTAGGAAAAGGGCTTTGGTGGATGACAGCAGTTGCGAGGAGGCCGAGCCCAGCTCTAAGCGTGGTGGTATGGCAGATATTGCTACCACCAATGTAATTTTAGATATCTGCCGCCGACTTATAGCTAGTTGTACTCTTTGTAAAAAATGCAGAGTGGATATTAACAAAACTAGGTTAGACCTTGGGACCTTCGGTTATGTTACATATAGTTCTAGTGATCTCCGGAAACTGCTTTGTGATTTACGCCTTTCTTATTTAAGTCTCAATTGTAGAAGTGTCGTTTGTAGTATAAGTAATTGTAATGCTCCTTTGAATGGCCGTAAAAAAGTGTTGAAAAGGGTAGGGAAATCCAAAAATATTGCCTGCAATATTGACAGCTTTTGCTCAACCGTGGAACTAATTAGACAGAATTATAGTAGGGCTATGGAAATACTGGATCACCTTCTAATAGCTAACCAAATATGCAAAGGGTGTCTCTCATGGTTGTCTAAAAAAACAGCAGTACCTGATGCAGCCTTCATGCTCGTTAGTATCAACTCAACTAAACCTATTTTAAACATTTACCTTTTATCTGAAAGGCTTTATGCATACCTTAATAACATGAAATGTTTAAATGGTTTAAAGGCCAGTGGACAGTGTCATCATTGCCTAGGTGTCGTTCCAGATGAGTTGAGTAAGCAATTGTTTAATTCAACTGACTATATCTCCAGTGAGGAGGGTATCAATGGTGCAACTTCTATGTTTCAGCAATTGTCTCAATTAATTAACTGTACTCGTTCATCTTGCGATAGTTCAACCTTACCGAGACGAAAGAATGCTGGTGGATGTGACACTGGTCCGGTCAAAAGTTCTAATCTTGACTCTGCAAAAACCAATAAGGATATTGATACTGATATTGATACTGAAAGCAATTCATCTCTTTCGAAATCCTTATCAGGTTCTGCAGCAGAAAGTGCAGTTTCTTTTGATTCGTTTCCAGGTCTAAGTGACATCAATGATGATGTCATTAAAAATGGAGTTGCTAGTAGGAAAAGGGCTTTGGTGGATGACAGCAGTTGCGAGGAGGCCGAGCCCAGCTCTAAGCGTGGTGGTATGGCAGATATTGCTACCACCAATGTAATTTTAGATATCTGCCGCCGACTTATAGCTAGTTGTACTCTTTGTAAAAAATGCAGAGTGGATATTAACAAAACTAGGTTAGACCTTGGGACCTTCGGTTATGTTACATATAGTTCTAGTGATCTCCGGAAACTGCTTTGTGATTTACGCCTTTCTTATTTAAGTCTCAATTGTAGAAGTGTCGTTTGTAGTATAAGTAATTGTAATGCTCCTTTGAATGGCCGTAAAAAAGTGTTGAAAAGGGTAGGGAAATCCAAAAATATTGCCTGCAATATTGACAGCTTTTGCTCAACCGTGGAACTAATTAGACAGAATTATATTAGGTCTATGGAAATACTGGATCACCTTCTAATAGCTAACCAAATATGCAAAGGGTGTCTCTCATGGTTGTCTAAAAAAACAGCAGTACCTGATGCAGCCTTCATGCTCGTTAGTATCAACTCAACTAAACCTATTTTAAACATTTACCTTTTATCTGAAAGGCTTTATGCATACCTTAATAACATGAAATGTTTAAATGGTTTAAAGGCCAGTGGACAGTGTCATCATTGCCTAGGTGTCGTTCCAGATGAGTTGAGTAAGCAATTGTTTAATTCAACTGACTATATCTCCAGTGAGGAGGGTATCAATGGTGCAACTTCTATGTTTCAGCAATTGTCTCAATTAATTAACTGTACTCGTTCATCTTGCGATAGTTCAACCTTACCGAGACGAAAGAATGCTGGTGGATGTGACACTGGTCCGGTCAAAAGTTCTAATCTTGACTCTGCAAAAACCAATAAGGATATTGATACTGATATTGATACTGAAAGCAATTCATCTCTTTCGAAATCCTTATCAGGTTCTGCAGCAGAAAGTGCAGTTTCTTTTGATTCGTTTCCAGGTCTAAGTGACATCAATGATGATGTCATTAAAAATGGTCCAATGATCGAAAAAATGAACCGTGATGACTTTCTTAACTTTGTTGATAGTTACACGGTTACAGGTATAGATCAGCAAACGGACGACCCGTACACTGATTTATACAAACTTTTAAAAGTCGATAGCAAGCCTGGGGATTTTAACGATCCCCTTATTGAAAATTTGTGTTTTCCAGAATTGTTCCCATTTGGCGAAGGCACCAAGTCGGATGCTAGGGGGGAAGATAGCGATGCCAAAGTCGGTCATTTACTTTACGAGAAAGCTAGGTTGCTATCAGAAAATGGGACGTTTAGGAGAAATATTCCTTACCTTTTTTATCTTGCGTCTCAAAATGAGAAGAGAAAAATTGGTCAAGGAATATCTGCTGCCTTGCGTAATGTGTCTGGATTTGGTAGTCTCACATCTCGCCAAATTCTGGATATGATCCAGAACAATGACGAGAAATTAATACGCCACATGACTAGGACCATGTCTAATATTCCTGGTACTGAGCAGTACTTTAGTTCTGCAAAAGTTAAACTTAGGGCCCAAACTGAGAAATTTGGACCACCAACATTCTTCGTTACCTGCAGCCCTGCCGAATTTGACTGGAAGGAGCTAACTGCTCATTTACGGGAGCGCAATAAGGATATTCCTGATGTTGATAGACTTTCGGATAGCGAACTTATAGCAAGGGATCCTGTTACCGCGTCGTCATACATACATCGCAAATTCGATGCTCTGTTAAAGTTTATAGTGGAATCTAAATGCCTGGGCGAGGTTAAAAGCTGGTTTGTGAGGCATGAGTACCAGACTCGTGGTACGGTACATTATCATTTTCTTTTATGGATTAAGGATGCTCCTGTAATTGGTAAGGATAGCGATGAGAATGTTGCCAATTTTCTAAGTGAACGTATTACTTGTCGTATCCCTGATGCTGTTAACGAACCAAAACTACATAGGATAGTTACTAAGTTCCAGAAACACCGGTGTGGGCCTTACTGTAAGAAAAAGTTTAGGCATAGGAATGGCCACTTTATATCTACACAGTGCAGGTTTTCATTTCCTCGTAGTCCATCAAAGGTCTTCAAGTTGCACGATGTTAAGGATACTATAGTTGGGCGGCGTTCAGGCAACTTGAAGAAACGTCTCTATAGCTTACCGCGAACGAAGGATGAGGTCAACATCAATGATTATAATGCAGTTATTTCATATTTATGGGAAGGTAATATTGATATCCAGTTCCTTTCGGAGAAATCATTCAGTGTCTCGGCATATGTTAGCAAATACTGCCTTAAGGCCGAGAAGAGTAATCTAAACTTCTCAATTGAAAACACTACTGGTAACAACATGACTGCAAATCAGCAATTTCATAAATTTGTATACAGTTGTCTCCGGCAAAGAGAGATGAGTGCTATGGAAGCTGCAGACCGCATACTCCACAATAATGGCGAAATGTGGAGAAGTTCCGAGACATTCGAATGGGTTCCAACTGTTTCTCCCGGTCATGGTCGACGTAGGTTAATGAAAAAGTACAAGGATTTAGAAGGTCAGGATCCTAATTCAACTGATGTTTTTATTCCTGATATGATTCATGTATTTTATCCTAATCGGCCTCAATGTCTTGATGACATGAGTCTTCATGATTTTGTTTCCACGTATGAGCGGTTATACGGGAAAACGGGTGGAGATGTCCTTATTCGCGATCCCACTACTAAAAAGGTCTTGGCACGATTCAAGAAACGGGCTAAGCAACCGATCATATACCACCATCGGTATTCCCACAGGACTAAGCCAGAAAAGTTTTACTATTCACTGCTTGCTCTTCATAAGCCCTGGAGAACGGAGGGCGATATTTTAGGGCCAAGTGCAACCTATGAAGCTGAGTTCTTTAGGTGCATTGCGGACAGGTCTGAGCTTAAGTCGCGGGCAGAGGCCATAATTAACATTGAGCAAGCCCGTGAAACCATGGAGCAACGCGTCAACGAGGACCTCACTAAGGGGCCAGAATCCCAGCAATGTTCTGATGGGATCGAAAACGATGCTCTGATTGCATTTGAGGCTTCTAGGTCTGGGGCAGCTGTATCATCTGATGAACTTGAAACTATCATTCAAACCTTGAATATAGATCAGCGGTCCATTTTCGATTTAGTTGTTGATAAAGTTACCAACGACAAGCAGCTCCTTCTTTATGTCTCTGGGTTTGGGGGGACAGGGAAGTCTTATGTTTTAAAAGCAATAACTTCCTATATTAGGCTCCATAATAAAGATGTCCTTCTAGCTGGTCCTACTGGTCTTGCTGCTAAAAACATTTCGGGTATGACTCTGCATTCGATATTTAATCTTCTGGTTGAGCACGGTTGTCAGCCTAAGTACAGTGCCCTTAAAAAACCGGTCTTGGATCAAATGCGGGCTGTTTTTAAAGATCTTCAGTGCATAATTATTGATGAAATTAGCATGGTTTCTAATGTTCTCCTCTTATATGTCCATTTTAGGCTTAACGAGATATTTGCTCCTGGTGGTGGTCAGCTATTTGGTGGTAAACACGTTATAGTGTTTGGGGATTTGCTTCAACTTCCCCCAGTTATGGCCCAGCCTCCCTATGTTACTTTGCCTGAAATAGAAGTTCATAAATTAACTAACGGCCTACCTCAAGAAATTAACCTATGGCAACATTTTGAATTTAAAGAGCTTACCATTAATCAGAGGCAAAAGGGCCAAGAAAATAAATTGTATTCCGATCTCTTAGGAAGGTTAAGGCTTGGTGCATGTATTCCAGATGATTTTAGTATGCTTAATTCTAGGGTTATAAACTTGGGGGGGACGTCGCCGGAAGAGCTACGCAAGTCACTGGTAGATCGTTATCTGTCAGTTGCCCAGATCGAACCGTCTGTCGTATGCCTTCTACCTAAACGATCCATGGTTAAAGATTTTAACGGGGCTATAATGGCACGTAATTTCCCGGATGCAGAAAAGGTCGAGGCGGTAGATGAGGTGGAGCAATCAGGGAGGAAAAACAAGAAGTTGGAGAAGAACATTATGGACGCAGTTAGAAAGTTAGATGACGAAGGGGATGATAGGAACACAGGGGCTCTAGAAAAAGTTCTCTTTCTAGCCCCGGGTGTAAGGTGCATGTTGAGGCAAAATCTCGATGTACCGAATGGCTTGACAAACGGCACAATCGGTACTATTGTGACACTTCAGAGGGACAACGGAGGAGTAGTGGATAAACTGGTTGTGCAGTTTGATGGATGTAAGGAACCTGTCACTATACACCGCGAGAAACGGAAGATCATGGTATTTACAAACGGTTACTTCTACAGGGAACAATTCCCCGTCACCGTGTGTTACTCGATGACCGTTCACAAGAGTCAGGGTTTGTCGCTTAAGTCTGCATTTGTGGATATCGGTCTCTCCATCTTTGAAGCTGGTCAAGTTTACGTTGCCTTGTCAAGGGTCACCTCTATGGCTGGGTTACATATAATCAATCTAGCACCTGCAAAAATATTTGCGAGAAAGGACGCGTTGGTGGTTTACAAGCACATGGGAAGCAAGCCTTTGCATGATTCAGTTAGACCGGGGAATCAGGAGCCTGTCGAGCCTGGTCCAGGAGAGCGTATTTGGTATACTACTGCATCGTCTAGGTTGGCTAGAAGTACTATCAAATCGACAATTTCCAATATGGCATCAAAGGTTAAGGATAAGGTTAAGCGTACCCTCAAAGGTCCTCTTCCTACTACCACTAAAAATCCTTCTAAGCGGTGTCATAGCGATGTCCTCAGTGTTACTTCTGATAATCTTTCTAGTCATATAGATGCTGTGTTTGCTATTACGTCACGTTCTAGCTATTTTCATAATTTAACTCGTATCGAGATTGCAACTATTTATTCAGATTTGATACTTCCAACAGCCCAATTAGTGGCTGCCGGCAGGGTTCCATCTACTTTAAGGTGCGAACTATCTCTTCAGCTAAACCCTGATCCATTTTCAGTATTAAGTTACACCCGATATAAATGGTTAAGTGGGTCACTCATGACACGGTATATATGGTATCTGCAGGATACCATTCAAAATTTGTCCATGTACAGTATGGGGTACGGGGTTGAAGAATCGTATGGTATTGTAGGGCTAAACAAGAGTGAAGAACACTTTAGCCAAAAACGATTCTGCCTCAAGCAATACTCCTTAAATGGCACTGCTGCCAGGTACAGTCGCAGAGGTGAAATCGTTAAGGCCGGCCATCCAATGGATAAGGATTTAGTTGTTGTATTAGGAAACCCAGGTAATCATTGGATCCTGGTAATAGTAGACAATAGACCATCTAAGAGGTGCGTCTTATATTTTGATTCTGCCAGTAAAAGCATCCCTAATTCCCTCAAAAAGAGGAGGTGTCAGAAGTATGTAGCGTTCATTAAGAAATGGTGTGATTACTTACCAATAAAATATGGTGTCTGCAGTAGTGCTGGCGGTATAATGGATACCGCTACGTATAGGTTTACTAATTTAGACGGTAAATCCAATCAACAGGACAATACTTATGACTGTGGCGTATTTGCTCTTTCAAATTTAGAACAGTACTTGTTGGGTAATGCGGTGACTACGGTTCGGGCTCGTGACATGGTTGGAATTAGGGCACAACTCATGCACCGCATTTACACCCATGGGATCAACACTGGGTACATCGTTTAGTAGAATATTTTCTATTATCATTATTGCAATTTCTTTTCTGTGAAAAGTGATTTATGTGAAAACCGATTTTTCTGTGAAAACTGATTTCTGTGCAAATGAATTCTGTGAATTCTGTGAATGTTTCAAGAGCGATTAATTGTGGCAGATTCTGAATAACAATTACATATTCAAACCTGAAAACTGTATTTTACTAATGTCTTATTCCAAACCTTAGGCAACGTTCAACACGTACTAAAACGAATGACGCACCCCCCTCCCAGCTAAACTGCTCATTGCGCAATTTATTGAACCTGTACACTACCTCTTGGATAATCGTATAACTAACATAATCACTTCCCATTTAGAATGGCGTTGCTAATTGTTATGATATTTCTGTCGGCCAGTGCAACTAAGGACTTCATAGTGTACGAGAAACAAGCGATGCTCCTAGTGAAGGACGACATTGTTCCACGTATGTAATTGTGACTTTTTGTTGGCTGTACTACTGTGTGTAACATAACGTATGTGGTCTTGGTAAGTAAGTATTTACATTTCCTGCCCCTCTCCGTGTATTTAGAAGGTATTTCATATATTAACACCTACAACCATCGCAGATTATGGGGATGAGACTCTACTGAGGCTTCACCTTGTTGTACCTAAGCCTGCCATTATAAGGCCAGCACGAATGCGACTTGCGATCAAAGCTCAAGAGGATGTGGCCACATTACGACTCTTTCAACCGTAAGTATTATAATATTATAATATTAATAATAGCGGATAGCTTTAGGAAGTCTACAATGTTCTAGTGAAGACTTTATTATTATTAGTAATTACAGCTACTATCCAGGGGCCAGGTCTAGATGGGCTGAATGGTTATTAGCACACGTCTAGAATTGAGGGAGGATTTCTTAATATGACGTTTACCAAAGAACATCATACTCAGGAATCTCATCATTATGTTCACCCAGGTGTATAAAATATTGGATGGACATGGAAGATACTTTGATGGAACGAATACAATCCTGTTCTTGTCAAAACCCGACAAGTAAGTTGAACACTGCTTCTAGAGCCAAATCTTCTCAGTTTGACTTGGAACTACGTTAATCCAATTGAATAATACCATTTGCATTATAATAATATAATGTACAAACTAAATTACGGAATTTTCAAATAGGAAAACGAAGAAAGGCCGGGTCCACCGCTGTCAGCAGAGATGGATATTTACGAGGCCTCATGATGAACGATGCTGAAGTCCGTAAAGGCCTCAAAAATCAGGTAACATAAGCCTCATGCTAAATTATGTGGTAATAAAGTCATCCAATTGACTCTAAAATGGCATGTGTCCTTTCAGGTTAAGATCAACAAAAACGACATAGTGATACATATGCTATTCGCACAAGAACTGAAGATCAAATGGGAGATCGATAGCTGCATGGATTCTGCAATTGATTACTTCGCACAGATTGTAAGCATCTTCATACTCCTTCTCTCACTCTCTATAATCTCTCTCTCTCTCTCACTCTCACTCTCTCTCTCTCTCTCTCTCTCTCTCTCTCTCTCTCTCTCTCTCTCTCTCTCTCTCTCTCTCTCTCTCCACCCCATCATTCAATTGGTTTCAGGAGAGTCACGTGGATGTTTATTGTGAAAAAATGCAGGCTATGTCTCAGATAAAATCAGGAACTGTCACATGGGAGTTAATCAATAAAGCGTTTGGACGTAATTTTGATAAGATTTTTCATCATCCTGTCTTCAATGACACTCTGTATCAGAATAGAAAGAGCTTGTTTTTAAAATACGCTGATGTTTCTATCTCAAGACAGTCCTACTGTATCAGGAGTGGCAATAAAATTGGATTCACAACATCTATGTCTTTTCCAATTCTTAAGCAGAGCAATACCTTGCCTGTCTACCGGATTTATCAAACAGGTATGAGTTAACATGTTGGTCGTCAAGTCTACCCTACGTTGCCTACTAACACTGCTCAAATCAAATCAAAACACTGCTCGGTCACAAATTAAATAACCTCCATTTCCATAGGTGTTAACACTGGTGATGTCTGTTTTCTCCAGCGTGTTCCCAAGGAAGTTGTCTTCTTTGAAGGCAAGTTTCATGATTTTCTTTGCCACCGGTCTTCTACCATGGGCAGCTGCCACATGTCGTCTGTTCTTGGGGAATCCTGTATCAATCAGGGAAACTGCAGACACTCTATGCAAAGCTGCCATCAACTAACATTTAACAGCGTTCCAGGACTACTCTTCAGTCAACACGGTTTGGGCAACCCTCCGGTACTCAATATGAAGCATAATCAGTCATCTGTCCTTTTAAAGACTACACATTTTATACGTTGGTCAGACGATATTATTTCCGTTAAAATTGGTGACAGTGTTATAAATAATCCTAACCAAGGTTATCATATGATTAATTTTACAGTAAGTTATGCAGAGACACGCTACATGCCGTATAAACCTGAAGAAGTATTTCATCAAATAGAAAAACTTGAGAAACAGAATAGCGAACTAAACACCAAGCTTTCGGAAAATGCAGACAGTATTAAAGAGTACACACTTAAAAAGAGCCCGTTATCAGATATATTTAATGCTAGCCTGTTTGCGTCACAAATGTTTATTTGGATTGCTTTATTAGTTTTGGTTGTGACTTTGATAAGGTGTAAAATTAATAGTCCCCCCGAACATTTATACAATTGAAGAAACGATAAACATTGTAATGTATGATATTACTTTAATCTATGTTATTACTTATTATGTATTTATTCCATGATTTAACTAAATGAGTTTTAATCAGTGTATTCTATACCAGTGGCAATCGGTGGCACAGCATTTTGACTGCAAACGAAAAGGTTATAATCCTGTATCGAAGCTCGAAGGGATGCGAGTTTGCAATTATTGTCACCCACGTCTTATAAAGGGGGAAGTTCCTAGGATTGGAATAGAGAACCATATGGATCCTGGTGTTGTGCCGGAATGTATTCGCAAGCTCACTCAGATTGAGCTTATGTTTATCAAACCCATGTCAATGTATCAGAGCATTACGTACTGCGGAGCAGTTGGGGGATATGTTAGGAAATCAGAACAGCAGAGGCGTGCGAAAGGTCATGCAATCTATCTTCCGGTACCACTTAACGACACTATTGAAAAACTAATGATTTGTTCTGGAAAACCTAGGAAGCTTATAGATATTCCTAGTCATGTGAAGTTAATTGGTATTCCAAAGGCCGATAGAAGTACCTGGATGAGGTTAATTAATATCAATCTCATTTATGAGTGCCTGCAGTGGCTAAAAGCCAACAATCCTAATTATAGTGATATTGTGATTCCAGAGTCAGCAGACTGCCTTTTAGACTTTTTAGCCGATATCCCTACTAGTGACGAGTCATCTAACGGCAACTGTTCTAATGGCAGTCATCATTCAGGCGATGTTCCTTCTGTGATCGTTAGTCAAGGGAATGGTAGCAATAGTACCGACGAGCTAGTTTCCATCGATTTAGACGCGACTTCTGATGAAGTTGGGGCTCCAGGTGTCAAGGGGTGCGCAGGGGCTAGTAGGAAAAGGGCTTTGGTGGATGACAGCAGTTGCGAGGAGGCCGAGCCCAGCTCTAAGCGTGGTGGTATGGCAGATATTGCTACCACCAATGTAATTTTAGATATCTGCCGCCGACTTATAGCTAGTTGTACTCTTTGTAAAAAATGCAGAGTGGATATTAACAAAACTAGGTTAGACCTTGGGACCTTCGGTTATGTTACATATAGTTCTAGTGATCTCCGGAAACTGCTTTGTGATTTACGCCTTTCTTATTTAAGTCTCAATTGTAGAAGTGTCGTTTGTAGTATAAGTAATTGTAATGCTCCTTTGAATGGCCGTAAAAAAGTGTTGAAAAGGGTAGGGAAATCCAAAAATATTGCCTGCAATATTGACAGCTTTTGCTCAACCGTGGAACTAATTAGACAGAATTATATTAGGTCTATGGAAATACTGGATCACCTTCTAATAGCTAACCAAATATGCAAAGGGTGTCTCTCATGGTTGTCTAAAAAAACAGCAGTACCTGATGCAGCCTTCATGCTCGTTAGTATCAACTCAACTAAACCTATTTTAAACATTTACCTTTTATCTGAAAGGCTTTATGCATACCTTAATAACATGAAATGTTTAAATGGTTTAAAGGCCAGTGGACAGTGTCATCATTGCCTAGGTGTCGTTCCAGATGAGTTGAGTAAGCAATTGTTTAATTCAACTGACTATATCTCCAGTGAGGAGGGTATCAATGGTGCAACTTCTATGTTTCAGCAATTGTCTCAATTAATTAACTGTACTCGTTCATCTTGCGATAGTTCAACCTTACCGAGACGAAAGAATGCTGGTGGATGTGACACTGGTCCGGTCAAAAGTTCTAATCTTGACTCTGCAAAAACCAATAAGGATATTGATACTGATATTGATACTGAAAGCAATTCATCTCTTTCGAAATCCTTATCAGGTTCTGCAGCAGAAAGTGCAGTTTCTTTTGATTCGTTTCCAGGTCTAAGTGACATCAATGATGATGTCATTAAAAATGGTCCAATGATCGAAAAATGAACCGTGATGACTTTCTTAACTTTGTTGATAGTTACACGGTTACAGGTATAGATCAGCAAACGGACGACCCGTACACTGATTTATACAAACTTTTAAAAGTCGATAGCAAGCCTGGGGATTTTAACGATCCCCTTATTGAAAATTTGTGTTTTCCAGAATTGTTCCCATTTGGCGAAGGCACCAAGTCGGATGCTAGGGGGGAAGATAGCGATGCCAAAGTCGGTCATTTACTTTACGAGAAAGCTAGGTTGCTATCAGAAAATGGGACGTTTAGGAGAAATATTCCTTACCTTTTTTATCTTGCGTCTCAAAATGAGAAGAGAAAAATTGGTCAAGGAATATCTGCTGCAATCCTCCCTCCCCCCAACCATCCTTCCCTTAAAAATGTCCACTTTCCAAGCATTTTTGCTTCCAGTGAATGGAAAATCGAAATTGCGAAAAAAAAATTTTTTGAATTTTTTGGGCTAGAACAAGGCCGGCAGCCACTCCGGCAGTATACCAGTCAATGTAGATCCCAGATATAGGTTGGCTAGTCGCAGTTGGAGTAGTAGAGGGAGCTGTTGAGGGGGCTGGTAGGGTGCAGGACTCTACGACTGACATGGCAGCAAACTCTTCCTCCGCTGGATCAAAGATGACAACTGTCGAGGTACTAGAAATACAGTTCTCTGTCTCGTGACATAGGTTCGTCGTTTCCTCAAGGTCCTTGAACAGCTCCACTGTAGAATTGATGTTGATGAGGGTAACGCAGGTCTGGTATCCGCAGGCGGCCGAGATGAAGAATGGAAAAAGGAAAAGCATTTTGGAATAATCTACTGGTTTTCCGGATATGTTTTATACAAATCTACAACAGATCTCGTGTAACAGTTGTAGTGAACTCGGGTAACAGTTATTCGACTACAAGTCTCCGATAACCGCACAGGTTATGGCTATAATGGGTTTGCTACGTGATACCACCCATTATCGACAGTGTGTCTTGACACGTTATGGCGATAATGGGTTTGCTATGTCGTCCCACCCATTATCGATAGAGTGTCTTGACACGTTATGGCGATAATGGGTTTGCTACGTGATCCCACCCATTATCGACAGAGTGTCTTGACACGTTATGGCGATAATGGGTTTGCCATGTGATCCCACCCATTATCGACAGAGTGTCTTGACACGTTATGGCGATAATGGGTTTGCCATGTGATCCCACCCATTATCGACAGAGTGTCTTGACACGTTATGGCGATAATGGGTTTGCCATGTGATCCCACCCATTATCGACAGAGTGTCTTGACACGTTATGGCGATAATGGGTTTGCCATGTGATCCCACCCATTATCGACAGAGTGTCTTGACACGTTATGGCGATAATGGGTTTGCCATGTGATCCCACCCATTATCGACAGAGTGTCTTGACACGTTATGGCGATAATGGGTTTGCCATGTGATCCCACCCATTATCGACAGAGTGTCTTGACACGTTATGGCGATAATGGGTTTGCCATGTGATCCCACCCATTATCGACAGAGTGTCTTGACACGTTATGGCGATAATGGGTTTGCCATGTGATCCCACCCATTATCGACAGAGTGTCTTGACACGTTATGGCGATAATGGGTTTGCCATGTGATCCCACCCATTATCGACAGAGTGTCTTGACACGTTATGGCGATAATGGGTTTGCCATGTGATCCCACCCATTATCGACAGAGTGTCTTGACACGTTATGGCGATAATGGGTTTGCCATGTGATCCCACCCATTATCGACAGAGTGTCTTGACACGTTATGGCGATAATGGGTTTGCCATGTGATCCCACCCATTATCGACAGAGTGTCTTGACACGTTATGGCGATAATGGGTTTGCCATGTGATCCCACCCATTATCGACAGAGTGTCTTGACACGTTATGGCGATAATGGGTTTGCCATGTGATCCCACCCATTATCGACAGAGTGTCTTGACACGTTATGGCGATAATGGGTTTGCCATGTGATCCCACCCATTATCGACAGAGTGTCTTGACACGTTATGGCGATAATGGGTTTGCCATGTGATCCCACCCATTATCGACAGAGTGTCTTGACACGTTATGGCGATAATGGGTTTGCCATGTGATCCCACCCATTATCGACAGAGTGTCTTGACACGTTATGGCGATAATGGGTTTGCCATGTGATCCCACCCATTATCGACAGAGTGTCTTGACACGTTATGGCGATAATGGGTTTGCCATGTGATCCCACCCATTATCGACAGAGTGTCTTGACACGTTATGGCGATAATGGGTTTGCCATGTGATCCCACCCATTATCGACAGAGTGTCTTGACACGTTATGGCGATAATGGGTTTGCCATGTGATCCCACCCATTATCGACAGAGTGTCTTGACACGTTATGGCGATAATGGGTTTGCCATGTGATCCCACCCATTATCGACAGAGTGTCTTGACACGTTATGGCGATAATGGGTTTGCCATGTGATCCCACCCATTATCGACAGAGTGTCTTGACACGTTATGGCGATAATGGGTTTGCCATGTGATCCCACCCATTATCGACAGAGTGTCTTGACACGTTATGGCGATAATGGGTTTGCCATGTGATCCCACCCATTATCGACAGAGTGTCTTGACACGTTATGGCGATAATGGGTTTGCCATGTGATCCCACCCATTATCGACAGAGTGTCTTGACACGTTATGGCGATAATGGGTTTGCCATGTGATCCCACCCATTATCGACAGAGTGTCTTGACACGTTATGGCGATAATGGGTTTGCCATGTGATCCCACCCATTATCGACAGAGTGTCTTGACACGTTATGGCGATAATGGGTTTGCCATGTGATCCCACCCATTATCGACAGAGTGTCTTGACACGTTATGGCGATAATGGGTTTGCCATGTGATCCCACCCATTATCGACAGAGTGTCTTGACACGTTATGGCGATAATGGGTTTGCCATGTGATCCCACCCATTATCGACAGAGTGTCTTGACACGTTATGGCGATAATGGGTTTGCCATGTGATCCCACCCATTATCGACAGAGTGTCTTGACACGTTATGGCGATAATGGGTTTGCCATGTGATCCCACCCATTATCGACAGAGTGTCTTGACACGTTATGGCGATAATGGGTTTGCCATGTGATCCCACCCATTATCGACAGAGTGTCTTGACACGTTATGGCGATAATGGGTTTGCCATGTGATCCCACCCATTATCGACAGAGTGTCTTGACACGTTATGGCGATAATGGGTTTGCCATGTGATCCCACCCATTATCGACAGAGTGTCTTGACACGTTATGGCGATAATGGGTTTGCCATGTGATCCCACCCATTATCGACAGAGTGTCTTGACACGTTATGGCGATAATGGGTTTGCCATGTGATCCCACCCATTATCGACAGAGTGTCTTGACACGTTATGGCGATAATGGGTTTGCCATGTGATCCCACCCATTATCGACAGAGTGTCTTGACACGTTATGGCGATAATGGGTTTGCCATGTGATCCCACCCATTATCGACAGAGTGTCTTGACACGTTATGGCGATAATGGGTTTGCCATGTGATCCCACCCATTATCGACAGAGTGTCTTGACACGTTATGGCGATAATGGGTTTGCCATGTGATCCCACCCATTATCGACAGAGTGTCTTGACACGTTATGGCGATAATGGGTTTGCCATGTGATCCCACCCATTATCGACAGAGTGTCTTGACACGTTATGGCGATAATGGGTTTGCCATGTGATCCCACCCATTATCGACAGAGTGTCTTGACACGTTATGGCGATAATGGGTTTGCCATGTGATCCCACCCATTATCGACAGAGTGTCTTGACACGTTATGGCGATAATGGGTTTGCCATGTGATCCCACCCATTGAAAGATTTGATATGAAATTCGGGGCCCGGGGTGCTATGAAATTCGCGTTTCCATGATAACCAGCTATTTTTACAAGTCACACAATTCTTAGCCACGGCTTTGGTTTTCTGAGAGACGCAATAGGATAAGACACGCTGAGTTGGCTGAGTTAAAATAATTACTGAGTTATACAAGTTATACATGAATTAAAGTTAAACAAGCTAGTCAGACAGGGTGGTTTCGTTGGTGGATGTTCTTCCAGCTCGTCTATATCGGATGTCGGACTGTTGGATGACGTATGTGTAAGGAAATAATCGGACAACTTTCAGCAATCCCAGGAAGGCTAGAACAAGGCCGGCAGCCACTCCGGCAGTATACCAGTCAATGTAGATCCCAGATATAGGTTGGCTAGTCGCAGTTGGAGTAGTAGAGGGAGCTGTTGAGGGGGCTGGTAGGGTGCAGGACTCTACGACTGACATGGCAGCTGAGAGGCCCCGGTTATCCACCAAACTTGTTTGGTTTTTGGATCTAGTTAACCCACACATTTATGTTCCGAATAACAATTATACCACAAAACAAAAGTAGTTGGCTAAAGCTATAATTATAAGTAACACAAGATCCTTTATTATAAAGAGTTGTCGTGTTCTGATGTCCGCTGGGGTGCAGATTATCGAGGAAACCGGAGCATAACAAAATCCGGGAAAACTTGTCTGAACTGGCATGAATTGGATATTGACGAGTATGAGGATGGACTGTAAGTTCAAACTAAAATACAAACTCGATACATGCTCGGTAGTGTTGTTTAGTATAAGACATGAATTGCTCAAAGCTGTTAAAAAAGGGTTTGACACTGTGTTAGTCGTCCGTGCTGAACAATTCAACTTTTCACCACCAGTTTGTTGTCATGGCATACCAAACTAATCGGCTAATCGAATTTCTATATTCTATCATTATATCATTATTTATGTGGATAACTGATTTAGTTACGAGGAGTTATATGGAGTGAGTGACCACAACAATTGTCGAAACCCTGGCCTTATTTTGGATGTTCCCTGGTGTTTTATAACTAAGAGCCAGCGAGAGCGTTGTTTCCCCTCCGAATTGTGTAGTAAGTTTCCTTGATCGTAGAGCTCTAAAATTACCCGCTACAACACTATATCAAACTAATAATACGTTTATATTTAATTTTATACGTGATTTTATACGACATAAATTCTCAAATCAACAAATTTTAGATTGTTGGGCCGATAAACAAACAGATTATAGAGGTTCAATAAATACAACGATCCATGGGTCAAGATGCCGTAATTGGTAAGTTATATTTTCGCGTAGACAGTTTTCGATCACTAGCTGTGCAGTAGAACAAGCTCGGTCGTGAATCGTACTCCGGGTGACCGGGGCGAGGGGCGGCAAATTTAGTAACAGCGAGTTCTGTTCAACAGGGGTGGATTAAGCGGGTTGTCAACTAAGGATCACGGTTCATCATGTCGTAACCCTGACAATGATAGATACGCTTGGTGTTGGGCCCAGGGTAATGTCGCTTGGGACTACTGTGACATCCCAAGTTGCAAAGATGCTGGACCGGCAGGTATATTACATTATTATTTATTGCATATCAAGTTAAACTGGTTAAATTGGCTATGGAATGTGAATGACAAAGTTTTTCATATTTTGGGCTTCAATCTTGTCCTTTTGTAAAAACAAATTAGATGCACGGACGCACGCCACCGCGGGTTATCAAATCTACATTTGACGAGATCGATGGTTTGTATCTGTTTTTCTCTCGATCACGTACATTCTGCAGGTTCCGAGTGTTCCAAAACGAGGGGTCTGTACTATAGAGGGGATTGGAGTACAGCTGCAAATGGTAAAACTTGTGAAAGTTGGGGGTCGGCATTACACATTGATGGAGTCAATGAAACTCTGGTTGATCACAACGATACAAGGTACTGCAATAGTCAAACATCTCGAATGGAGGAGGTCTTTCAAGTTTTGTTTTGTTTTTTATCTTTTTATCTAGATTACTTTATGTTGCTATTTTATCAGCTCATGTAGAACATTGCGACAAACAACCAGTTATTGTCCCTACACAACTAATGGAACTGTGAATCTAGTTACATGTGACTTGGATGATATCTGTTCCGATTTTCAATACAGTAAGTTTTATTTCATACCCAGTTTTTCTGCCATTTTGAAATACAGTCGGACCCCGATTTAGGGACCCCCGATTTAGGGACAAGATATTTTTTCCCCAATTTTTTTTTATGAAATTTTTTTGAAATTTTCAAAAGAATACCAGCCACGTCCGAATCGTGTTTTGAATCAGTAAATCTTATCGCATGTCCTGCTGCTAGACGGTTCGGAACGAACCGATACGTGATCACCATGGGGCCATTGAATCACCAAGTTCACCAAGCGTCAAAATTTCGATTCGATTGGGATCACGTTTCGATTGGTCACGAACCGTCTAATTAGCAGCAGGAAATGCGATAAGATGCACCGATCTGGAACACGATTCGGACGTGGCCGGTATATCTTTAAAATTTTTTTTTGCAAAATTTTACAGTACGATTGTTGCAATGCTTTGATCGGTGCTCCCCAAAAGTTTTGAGAGAAAAAAGTTATTTTGAAATTTTGATATGTACTTCATCACCCGCTTAAATATGGGGCGCCCCGATTCGGCATGGTATCACGTATCGGTTCGTTTTGAATCCGCTAATTAGACAGGAAATCCAGTAAGCTGCACCGATTCGAAACACAAATCGGACGGGCTGGTATAAATTTGAAAATTTTTCACATTTTTTTTGAAACAAGATTAATTGCATTATGTTCTAACATAATGCTGAATTTCCCTGCTCTGTGAAGCTGATAAGAAAGGGAACCATGACTATATTAGCTGTACCAGCAGACTGGACATAAAATCCCGATGATTTATATATCATACAAACAGTATAGAACAAATCCTTGTGTTTTTTGTTTTTTTTTGGGGCATTAAGCTAAGGCGTACCAAGTCTCATACCACCCGGGTATAGACGGCATAGCCTGGAACCCTCCGTACGAACTCCCTTGAAAATACAAGGGAGAGCAGTGCACATTGGAGGGCCCTTCGCTTGTTATATGTCTGTCTTGGTCGGTCATTTAAATTGATAAAACTGTTCATAATAACATAAATAGGATTCGATGATTACGCAAGCTTTATC
>AVPN01000825.1:2036-19697 GCA_000695325.1 Pleurobrachia bachei
ACAATCACCTGATATACCATCCCTGTTATAGAGTACATGTGAGTGACAAATGGGGGGGGGGGCACACAATGACCTGATGTACCATCCCTGTAAGGAGAACACGTGTTAGCGCGGGGACAAACACAATGACCTGATGTACCGTCCCTGGAGAGAGAATATGTGATCAGTGATAAATGTTAGAACAAATGAGTGAGCGTGGGGAGCACACACACAGTCATCTGATGTAGCGTCCCTGGAGAAAATATTGATTAAAAACGCATAATTTGCAAAATGTTACCAAGTAATTGTTCCAGCATGTACAACTGTCACCGTTTTAGAGGTACGGCTCGTCCCCAAGCTCATAATTTATGGGCTACCTTGTATGTTGCCACCTTCTACACTTTGAGTCTAATTATCAAAGTCACTTAAAATTGCAAGCTTTTAATATTTTGAACTGCATGTTGTTATGGTGATGCAGTTTCCATGGTTACCTGTAGAAAGCTTGGAGACAATCACAAATGTAGCTACCCTCAACATTGGAACACCGCTCTAGCTCTCCACAAGTGGATTCATCCAAACATTCGTTTATGTCCACGCATGTTCCCCTGAAATAATATTAATTGATTAATTAATTGATTAACCAGTTATTTATCCAATTAGTTAGTTAATCAATTAATCAGTTAGTTAGGTAGTTATTTAACCAGTTATTTGTTGCATTATTTAATTAACTAGACAATTAAAGGGTGATCTTTATTCTTGGTTGTTGGTCTATATACGTAATTTCCAGCAGTTATTATTAATTATTATTACATTATACATCAATTAATTAATGAATTAATGGATTAATGAATGACAGGCTGTCACAAACCATCAATTAGTTAATTAGTTAGTTAATTAGTTAATTAGTTAATTAGTAAATTACTTACTGTCCGACAGTGTATCCGTCCATGCAATCACATTCGTAACTTCCCTCCACATTTTCACATTCTCCATTACCACAGGGGGACTGGGCGCACTCATCAATATCCTCACAGGTCTCACCATTGAAACTAAACCCGCTTTCGCAACTGCATGTGTACTGGGTTCCGTTCTCGATACACTCTCCTCGGCCGCAGCTGAATGGGGGTAGTCGAGAAAGGTTATATTCATCGGCCGCAGCGAGAGAAAGAGGTGACATCTTTCACAAGAATAAGTGGGAACTTGAGATAAACGGAGACCAGAGAAAGATGGGGAGAGAGAAGAGGTGATATTTTGGCGATATTTTGGTCATGTGGGGAGAGGTGGGCATTATAGAAAGAGCTAACTGTGTTGGATGCCGTTTGCCTCATTGATCTGGGAAAGTCGTAGCCGAATGTTGACTATGTTGCCATGGTAACCTACTTGTCGACATCACATCCACCAGGTACAACCTCGGTACATTGGGGCAGGCTGTTATCTGTTCCAAGGGTACATTCAAACCCATCATCACACCTGACATCATCACAGGAGGGACATGCTGATCTCATGTAGTTGTCCCACCTTATTAATCACCAATCAATCAGTATATCAACAGGGACTTTGTATTAAAGTTAGTCATTTAGTATTTATCGTATAACTACTAGCATTTAGTTGTCTCTGATTGCTTGCCAATTAACTTATTAACTGATTAGTAACTAACAAATTACTAATAACTATCAACTAATTTCTTATCAATTAATTATGAATTACCCGGTGAGTTTAGTGCAGATGGCAGTCAACTTGCACCAATAATCACTGTCTCCCGCCATACAGTTTTCAATAGCACAATGAGGTAGTCGTAAACCGAGGTGTGATGACTATCTCGACTAGAACCGAGAGTTACCAGCATCCAAGAGCTGAAATATATGAGATATGGGGAAATAAAGGAGCTGAAACATGAATGAAAATAAAGGAACTGAAACATAAAGGATAATAAAGGAAATGAAACATGAAGGAAAATAAAGGAACTGAAACATAAAGGATAATAAAGGAAATGAAAGAGTTTTTAATGAATTCATTGAAGTGGCCCAAAAGTTTAGCCCAAAGCCAAGCTGATATCAATATGTTGTTAAGAGATCTCTTATTTTTACAAAATATTCTACACTTACGCTAGTCCACGGACTGTGGAATGAACAGCTCGACATGATGTATCCCCCAGGACATTGAATGGAGGGGCTCTGAGATGAATTAATCCTATACTCTGTACTGTAGATATCATCCCCTGTACAAGGATCTCGGATCTGTGTCCGTCCACCGCAGTATGCCACCGCTCGGACAGGGTAGGACTGGACATGGGATGCACGGGCAACGCATTCAGATCCATGACCCTCGACGTAAACTCCATCAGCGGCGGTGGGTGCTCCAAAGGTGTAGCATCTGCAGAGGAAAACATGGTTCTCGTTACCATGGTAACCATAGTGTAACAAAGGACATTGTAGACGTCTCCTTTTGTACCAAGAGCAATGGTACTATTGGTTACGTTACACCATATCTTACAGTTGCCAATGCAGGTAACGAATCATCTCACTACCAGATAACCATGGTGTTATTTGTGTTTCTCCTAGATGTATTAGTTAGCTACTTATCTGTATGATTTATTCTAACCAAATGTGTTGTAGGATGCTCTTTGTAATTGGGGAAATGAGCCATTCGAATTAAATTCAACTGTGGTGGCAATGCCACAGCCCCAAAAGCCACTGTGTTTTTCTTCATAATATGACTCACCTCATTACGCTCTGACCATCAGGGCACTCAGCAGTCGAAACGGCATCATCGCCAATAGCTGCTTCTCCAATGACCGTCTCCCACAGCGTGTGAATTGGCAGGCAAGTACCAGTCTAAAGAAGAGATTATATTTTTTAAAAAACATACAATTAACTTTTAAGCCTCAGGTTTCAGGAATTAGCGGCTCAACGATGCTGGACGAGGAAGTGTCAGTGGCATTGGCACACATTGTGCACATTGCGCACACATTGGCACAATGAAGATTCTGTGTATATAATTTACCAAGGCATTGAATTCGAAGGTTGAGTTACAGTTACACGTATACAGTCTAGGAGGGTGACCCTGTGTAAGTGGTAAGAGTGGTGTGGACATTAACAATTGATTAATTGATAGTTAATTGGTTATTGAATAGTTAATTGGTTAATTGATAGTTAAATGGTTAACAGTAAGTACAGATAATTGGTAATACGTTAGTGATATCAGGTACTGACCATTTTGAGGTGAGTTAACTAATCACCTCTCATTAATAATGAGTCATTATCTCATTAATTACCTCTCATTATCGACACATCCCAGCTGAACTTCTTTGCAGGCTGGTGCTCCATCCTCCATCTCACATTCCTCACCCTCACCGCAGGTGTATCCCTCGCAAGTGGGGCAATTAGCTGCTGCGTATTGTTCTCTGGAGGCGGTGTCAGTTATTGTAATTACATGGTTACTTAAAATTATATTATCTGGTTGCCATGGTAATTTAAAATTCTAGTATCTGGTTGTTATGGTAACTTACAAGTCAGCGAGTTTGCAGACGATGGATAGTCGGCACCATTTAGAACATCCTGACACCGCACAAGTTTCTCCCATCAGTTCTCCCTCATCTGACACTCCCTTAGATGAAATCCTAGGTGGCAAATGGCATTAGTTTGCTAATATTACTCATGCTAAGTGGTGACTAACGTTGTTATGGTAATTATAGAGTTCTTATGGTAACAACAGCTAGTTTTTATGGTAACTACAGCTAGTTGCTATGGTAACATAAGTATAACGTTACTTACTGGTCAACCCATGGACAATGTAGACCACAACTCTGCTCTTCGTATCCAGCAGGACAAGATAGACTAACACCCTCACCGTATTGATTCTCACTGGTATATTTAAGGAGAGCTTCCCCACCGCAGGGGTTCTGAACTTGTGGGTTCAGAGCACACGTCGCCTTGGCCTGATCGGGGACACACAGTTATTTAATTATCCTGAGCTTGATGGGAATTATCGGATGATTAATCTTATGAAGGAGCACACTTACAATGACACCACTTCCGAGGTAACTGTTGGCGGCGTAACAATTGTTGTTCTCAATGTATGCTCCATCGGACTTGGAACCAACACTTCCTACAAAGATGGGGGGATTGGGAAGGCGATAGGTGTGAGTCAAATGTGTTTTTACTCATGAGTTGCTCCACAAGATCACATATGATTTCTGTTTTCAGTATTTTGCACGTGCTTTATATTTGCATCACACACGTACCTGTAGCGACAACACACCGTGTAGTGGCATAACCAGTTGGGCAGGAAGCTGTACTCAAACAATCATCGCTACCACAGCTCATTTCCCCAATGTCAACAATCGTCTCTTCGGCTTTCGAAAGATATCGAGTTATAGAAATCACATTGGATAGGGTGGAGAAAGTGTGAGGAGCTTGTAGTTTGGAGGTTTCATAATTTCATGCAAAGTATGGCGTGTTGAAAAAAAACCCGGGTTAAGTTAACCCTACGGCTGCTTTCAGTTCATGGAATCGTTAAATCTCCTTATATATTTTAACACGATTTATAAAGCTTACTCTCGGTGTCGACTGGCGTAGGATCACCCATCACTCGAACCTCGCAAAGTGTTAGGTAACTGTTGTCGTTCACGATTCGGACAAAGCTGCCCACCATTCCACAGTCGAGAGTGTACCTGGAGGGTATCAGTTTTTTATACCGATTTGGAAATGAATCTTCATTACCGCACTTATGCCACATGACTACATGCAGAAGAAAAACAAGCGTAGAAAAAGAACAACAAACGTATTAAATCCGAAAGGACAGAAAACGTCTAGACAACTTCAACAAATTAAATTCCTCACAAATTGCTGTATATGACACATAACATGATTATGTTATTGTACATACGTGTTTTTAAGACCGCTATACTCGATTGTACCACATAGTTCGTCTCCAACATATACCTAGGAAAAAGGAAATGTGATGCCAAATACACAATGAGTAACCTGACGAACTTTCAATGTGTCCATCTCACATTCCTCACCCTCACCGCAGGTGTATCCCTCGCAAGTGGGGCAATTAGCTGCTGCGTATTGTTCTCTGGAGGCGGTGTCAGTTATTGTAATTACATGGTTACTTAAAATTATATTATCTGGTTGCCATGGTAATTTAAAATTCTAGTATCTGGTTGTTATGGTTACTTAAAATTCTAGTAACTGGTTGTTATGGTTACTTACAATTCTAGTATCTGGTTGTTATGGTAACTTACAAGTCAGCGAGTTTGCAGACGATGGATAGTCGGCACCATTTAGAACATCCTGACACCGCACAAGTTTCTCCCATCAGTTCTCCCTCATCTGACACTCCCTTAGATGAAATCCTAGGTGGCAAATGGCATTAGTTTGCTAATATTACTCATGCTAAGTGGTGACTAACGTTGTTATGGTAATTATAGAGTTCTTATGGTAACAACAGCTAGTTTTTATGGTAACTACAGCTAGTTGCTATGGTAACATAAGTATAACGTTACTTACTGGTCAACCCATGGACAATGTAGACCACAACTCTGCTCTTCGTATCCAGCAGGACAAGATAGACTAACACCCTCACCGTATTGATTCTCACTGGTATATTTAAGGAGAGCTTCCCCACCGCAGGGGTTCTGAACTTGTGGGTTCAGAGCACACGTCGCCTTGGCCTGATCGGGGACACACAGTTATTTAATTATCCTGAGCTTGATGGGAATTATCGGATGATTAATCTTATGAAGGAGCACACTTACAATGACACCACTTCCGAGGTAACTGTTGGCGGCGTAACAATTGTTGTTCTCAATGTATGCTCCATCGGACTTGGAACCAACACTTCCTACAAAGATGGGGGGATTGGGAAGGCGATAGGTGTGAGTCAAATGTGTTTTTACTCATGAGTTGCTCCACAAGATCACATATGATTTCTGTTTTCAGTATTTTGCACGTGCTTTATATTTGCATCACACACGTACCTGTAGCGACAACACACCGTGTAGTGGCATAACCAGTTGGGCAGGAAGCTGTACTCAAACAATCATCGCTACCACAGCTCATTTCCCCAATGTCAACAATCGTCTCTTCGGCTTTCGAAAGATATCGAGTTATAGAAATCACATTGGATAGGGTGGAGAAAGTGTGAGGAGCTTGTAGTTTGGAGGTTTCATAATTTCATGCAAAGTATGGCGTGTTGAAAAAAAACCCGGGTTAAGTTAACCCTACGGCTGCTTTCAGTTCATGGAATCGTTAAATCTCCTTATATATTTTAACACGATTTATAAAGCTTACTCTCGGTGTCGACTGGCGTAGGATCACCCATCACTCGAACCTCGCAAAGTGTTAGGTAACTGTTGTCGTTCACGATTCGGACAAAGCTGCCCACCATTCCACAGTCGAGAGTGTACCTGGAGGGTATCAGTTTTTTATACCGATTTGGAAATGAATCTTCATTACCGCACTTATGCCACATGACTACATGCAGAAGAAAAACAAGCGTAGAAAAAGAACAACAAACGTATTAAATCCGAAAGGACAGAAAACGTCTAGACAACTTCAACAAATTAAATTCCTCACAAATTGCTGTATATGACACATAACATGATTATGTTATTGTACATACGTGTTTTTAAGACCGCTATACTCGATTGTACCACATAGTTCGTCTCCAACATATACCTAGGAAAAAGGAAATGTGATGCCAAATACACAATGAGTAACCTGACGAACTTTCAATGTGAAAGTTTGAGGAAGTTTATCTATCATATAAATCGAGATTTCGTAAATCAAGGCCCCGGCGATCCAGGCCTACCAAACGTCCATGCTATTCAATTGTGAAGCTCATACCTTGGCTCCGTCGATCCTATCCCTACAACAATCACCCCTGTTGGTTATCTTGATCTTTTCAACCAGGAAATTATCCTCAAGGTCAACCATCCACCAGTTGCCAGTGGTTGCAGCTGTGTGGGTACATGTGGCTGAACTCCATCTGAAAGGTAGGCATCGCGTTACCAAGGTACCACTAGGGTTTACTAGGTTACCATGGTAACACTTAAATGCTACACTGCACGGTTACCATGGTAGCTGATGTTATTCCAACTCACTGATTGCTCTTTCTCCCGTCGACAGCTCGAGAAGAGTCTCCGCTCCATCCAGTACTTGACTGGCTGGTTGGCTTTCCCTTGGCTAGGTTTGCCAGACCATCTCCACCAATGAAATCGGGATCGGATAATACTTTAACCTGTTAAATTAATTATTTAGTATAGTCGATATAGATAGTCCTAAATAACAGGATCCGACGCAAGTAAACAACCAATCAGAACTCGTTATTATAAGGTCACGTGACTGGTCAATCAGGGACCAGTATTTCCTGATTCGGTTGGTTCCTGCTAAATAAAATGTCACGTGATATTACCTCACAGAGAGTGAGATAACTTCCAGAGTTTGATTCGATCCTGATCACTGAACCATTTGAACTGGCGTCTGTGTTTGCACAACCTGCATCGACTGGCGTAGGATCACCCATCACTCGAACCTCGCAAAGTGTTAGGTAACTGTTGTCGTTCACGATTCGGACAAAGCTGCCCACCATTCCACAGTCAAGAGTGTACCTGGAGGGTATCAGTTTTTTATACCGATTTGGAAATGAATCTTCATTACCGCACTTATGCCACATGACTACATGCAGAAGAAAAACAAGCGTAGAAAAAGAACAACAAACGTATTAAATCCGAAAGGACAGAAAACGTCTAGACAACTTCAACAAATCAATTCCCTTACAAAGTTGTATATAGCACAAAGCATTTTGTTATTGTACGTACGTGTTTTTAAGGCCGCTGTACTCGATTGTACCACATAGTTCGTCTCCAACATATACCTAGGAAAAAGGAAATGTGATGCCAAATACACAATGAGTAACCTGACGAACTTTCAATGTGAAAGTTTGAGGAACAAATAGATAGTATATTTAGCTCTAAAGCATTTAGTTCCGGGGCCGCTAGGAGGCCTACCAAACCTCCATGCTATTCAATTGTGAAGCTCACATACCTTGGCACCATCGATCCTATCCCTACAACAATCACCCCTGTTGGTTATCTTGATCTTTTCAACCAGGAAATTATCCTCAAGGTCAACCATCCACCAGTTGCCAGTGGTTGCAGCTGTGTGGGTACATGTGGCTGAACTCCATCTGAAAGGTAGGCATCGCGTTACCAAGGTACCACTAGGGTTTACTAGGTTACCATGGTAACACTTAAATGCTACACTGCACGGTTACCATGGTAGCTGATGTTATTCCAACTCACTGATTGCTCTTTCTCCCATCGACAGCTCGAGAAGAATCTCCGCTCCATCCAGTACTTGACTGGCTGGTTGGTTTTCCCTTGGCTAGGTTTGCCAGACCATCTCCACCAATGAAATCGGGATCGGATAATACTTTAACCTGTTAAATTAATTATTTAGTATAGTCGATATAGATAGTCCTAAATAACAGGATCCGACGCAAGTAAACAACCAATCAGAACTCGTTATTATAAGGTCACGTGACTGGTCAATCAGGGACCAGTATTTCCTGATTCGGTTGGTTCCTGCTAAATAAAATGTCACGTGATATTACCTCACAGAGAGTGAGATAACTTCCAGAGTTTGATTCGATCCTGATCACTGAACCATTTGAACTGGCGTCTGTGTTTGCACAACCTGCATAAGTGAAATAAATTTAGAATATAATTATAATTTAGAATAAATTTAAGAGCACGTACAATTTTTTTTTTGGTCTGTGTTTCCACAGTTGCACGTCACGTGTAATTTACATGATTATTGTGTATTTTCATAGCCTTCTAACATGAGGAGGCACCAATCATCAGTTGGAAAATATAAATAATATTATTCTTACTAATTTTGTAGACGGTTTGCCCAGCAATGTAGTTAACCCTTCCACACAGTTCCCCATCAAGATAAACCTTAGTGTTATCTATCCTGTTCTCACAACAATCCTCCCTGAGATTAATAATTAATTAATTAATTGATTAAGTAATTGATTAATTAATTAACTAATTACTAATTAGTAGAACTAAAATTTGTACTAAAATTCAGATAAGCTTACAGCTGAACTATCTAATTACCTATTATAGATTACAACGTGTTGCACATTGGTTGGTTCGTCCAGTGTCAACTGCCACCACCCGCCAGACGTGGCTCCATTGTGCGAGCAAGAACTGCAGGAGAGAATTGCGTGTTACCATGGTAACCATATCTCTCCATAATTGTGACAAACGTCACACATATGTCACACATTGTCACTTATTGTCACACATTGTCACACAATTGTCACACATGTGTGTCATGTCGATTGTCGAGTTATGTTACACATTTGTCACTTACTTTCCCCAGTAGTCTCCATCAGTATTTCCATCTATGGCCCGTGATGCAACCCCACTCCATCCTGTGGTGTCTTGGGTGGCTTTACCTTCCAAGGCCACATTCACGAAGTTGTTTTTCTTTTCAACACCTGTGGAATAATAGATGTAACTATGGTAACCACACAACATGTAACCATGGTAACCACACCACGTGTAACAACGTGTAACCATGGTAACCACACCACTTACCTAGTACTTGAACTTCACAAAGAGTCAGATAATCGCCCTCCTTAAGAATTTTCACGTTGCTTCCACTCAAAGGACCCCCCTCACATTCAATAGAGTAGACACTTGTAGTGCTGACGATATTTGACGGTTCCACACAGCTTGCTGCCGACATACACCTACAAAACACAACATGGGTTTGATATAATGCATGATATCATACGCTGATACACCAGTACAGGGCTATCCGAGCGCTCTAGAGGGTTAAAACTCAGTTGTGATAAAGAACCTAAACAACAAGTTTATCAAGTTTCTTAATAATTTACCTGAGCTCCGTTCAGCCTGCTCTGGCAACAGTCCCGCCTGTTGTGGATGACGACCTTCGAAACAGATTTCTTTCCAAGAAGATTAACAGTCCAGAAATTGGAGGCGCCGTTTGCTGAGTGAGTGCAAGTCGACCTGAGTAAATGTAGGTTAGTTAGGAATTGCTATTTAGCATGTTGGTTAGTAAATATTAAATATTAATATGAGCTTTAGCTAGTTATTAGTGGTTTGTGCCCTGGCAACATTGAATACGTGCACTCGGTTGTAAATTTATTCCAAGTGGTCAAATTGATAATCCCACCACAATATATTCTATGCTGTGGATCGAAAACTAATAAATATATAATATTACAATGAGGGGAAAATAGCCTTTTATTTACCAGAGCTGCTTAGGATTAGACATGGGTGGTTTTCAAAAAGCGATTTCTGCAACCATAAATATTATATGTATGCGTCCAAAAGTCCAAAAGTGTTTGTCATGTTTTTCAAATTATAGCTACTGGAATGCTGAACTGGAAATCTGCACTTACTGGCTCCATATTCCGTTGGTTTTTCCGTCGACAGCCCTGGCAGGATTACCGTTCCATCCCTCGCTTGTCTGACTTGTTGGCATGCCCCTGGCAAGATTAACCATCGGTGTTTCCTCGGTCGGCTCTCCAAACACATTCACCTCACACAGAGTCAAATAGTTGTAGTTCTGTTCAATTCTTACAGATCCTGAGAAGATTTGTTTTTATAAAGGAGCACATTCGATGATGAAGGAGTAAAAATGTTTTATGAAGGAGCTCAAGCTGTTAAACTAACCAGCAACAGCTCCATTGCAATCAACTGTAAATACGTCTCCGGTGGTGTAAGCGATGGATCCACAGAATTCCTCTCCAGCATACACCTAAAATTGTGGCCTATTATTTCGAGCCATAGAAGTATATCAAACAATTTCATCCATAGTTAGTCTATAATTCCAGTTTAATTTGTGTTCCATCCCTACCTGAGCGTTTGCCATTCTGTTCTGACAACAATCAGTTCGTCCGTAAATGACAACTCGGTGGATTTTTGAAACGGCAGACAGAGAGACTTCCCACCAGTTGTTAGAAGCGCTTGATGTATGGGTGCAGGTACTGCGGGCGATAGAGTTTCATTATGCTGACTAAAATGAATAAAACGAGAAAGAAATTCAAATATTTTGCTGCTAATTTTGCTAAAGCAAGTAATACGGGGTTCGGAAACGCGCCCAGAAATGTGGAGGCAGCAGGAGTTTACTAATTACTAAATACTAATTACTAACTATAAGAATATTACTCACTGGTTCCAGTAATCTCCGTTTGCATTTCCATCGATTGCCCTGGAGGCCACGCCGTTCCATCCTGTGGAACTCTGGGAGGCCGTAAGAGACGAAGCAATCAGATTCACCCCATTAACGGTTTCAGTGCCTAAGGGTGGAATTTTATGAGTCGATACTCTATATAGAGAAAAACGGGTCAAAATTTTATCATAGTGGCTATTTTTTTGATAAAAGCATACTTTGCTCGATGTTTCAATGCAAAAACATTACAATTTAATTGCAATGACATCTTACCAAGAATCTCGACTTCACATAGAGTAAGGTAATCTCCGTCGAGTGAGACCTTAACAATCTCCCCGAAGATTGGGGAGCCACAGTCAACAACGTACACGCTCTGTCCATTAACGTAGGTAACAGAACCACATAGAGTTTTTCCGACAAAGACCTGAAAATGTTTGATGTCTCGAAATGTTAATGTACTAATGTATTAATGCGACACTCAGATTTTGGTTCGATGATTCTATTTTTGACCACACAAGTAACCCTTGAAATGTCTAAACCCGGCCACTGCTGTGTTATTTTAGAAGCATATGTGAAAGATTAAAGCAGGTAAATTGTATATGTTTACCTGAGCTCCATCGATTCTTTCTTGGCAGCAGTCTCGCCTGTTGTGAATAACCACTTTACTGACTGACTTTTTATCCAAAAGATCCACCTGCCAGTCATTTTGGTCCATATTTGCAGAGTGAGTACAAGTTGCAGAATTCCATATTCCATTGCTCCTTCCGTCGACAGCTCTTGAGGCAGCACCACTCCAACTTACTGGCTCCATATTCCGTTGGTTTTTCCGTCGACAGCCCTGGCAGGATTACCGTTCCATCCCTCGCTTGTCTGACTTGTTGGCATGCCCCTGGCAAGATTAACCATCGGTGTTTCCTCGGTCGGCTCTCCAAACACATTCACCTCACACAGAGTCAAATAGTTGTAGTTCTGTTCAATTCTTACAGATCCTGAGAAGATTTGTTTTTATAAAGGAGCACATTCGATGATGAAGGAGTAAAAATGTTTTATGAAGGAGCTCAAGCTGTTAAACTAACCAGCAACAGCTCCATTGCAATCAACTCATTTATGCAGAGGCCACCACATTCGCTACCTAGGTGTCTTAAGGAGAGGAGCATACACCTAAAATTGTGGCCTATTATTTCGAGCCATAGAAGTATATCAAACATTTTCATCCATAATTATTAATAAATCTATAATTCCAGTTTAATTTGTTCCATCCCTACCTGAGCGTTTGCCAATCTGTTCTGACAACAATCAGTTCGTCCGTAGATGACAACTCGGTGGATCTTAGAAACGGCACCCAGTGAGACTTCCCACCAGTTGTTAGAAGCGCTTGATGTATGGGTACAGGTACTGTGGGGGGATATATGTAGTTTCATAATGAATAAAACGAGAAAGAAGTTCAAATATTTCAGTCAGTTATGGGCGCATTCGACAAAATGGCTGCTAATTCTAATAATTAATACTGGGTTCGAAACGCGCAGCAAAAATGGAGGCAGCAGGGGTTAACTAACTAATTAATAACAATTAACTAATTATTAAATATTACTCACTGGTTCCAGTAATCTCCGTTTGCATTTCCATCGATTGCCCTGGAGGCCACGCCGTTCCATCCAGTAGAACTCTGGGAGGCCGTAAGAGACGAAGCAATCAGATTCACCCCATTAACAGTTTCAGATCCTAAGGTCGGATTTTTTCGATTGATATAGGTCAAAATTTTATCAAAACTTGGGTTTTTTTGTTGATAAAATATAATGTGCTCGATGTTTCAATGCAAAAACATTACAATTTAATTGCAATGACATCTTACCAAGAATCTCGACTTCACATAGAGTAAGGTAATCTCCGTCGAGTGAGACCTTAACAATCTCCCCAACGATTGGGGAGCCACAGTCAACAACGTACACGCTCTGTCCATTAACGTAGGTAACAGAACCACATAGAGTTTTTCCGACAAAGACCTGAGAATGTATGAATCATAATATGATGTCGAAATGCTAATGTACTAATGTTCTAATCTGCTAATGTACTTAACATGTTCTAATATGCTAATGCGACACTCAGATTTTGCATTGGTTCTATGAATTCATTTTTGATCATGCAAGTATCCCTGAAACCCCATAGCTGTGTTATTTTACAAGCATATGCTTGCGAAAGATTAAAGCAGGGGAAATTTTTATAAGTTTACCTGAGCTCCATCGATTCGCTCTTGACAGCAGTCTCGCCTGTTGTGGATTACAACTTTACTGACTGACTTTTTATCCAGAAGATCCACCTGCCAGTGATTTTCTCCAGTATTTGCGGAGTGAGTACAAGTGGACTGACTCCAAATACCATTGCTCCTTCCGTCGACGGCCCTGGTGGCAGCACCACTCCATCCTACGCTAGTTTGAGAGGTTGGGAGACCTCTACCAGAGGCAAGGTTCACGAGTGGAGCTTCGTCAGTCGGTTCTCCAATGACTTTGACTTCGCAAAGTGTAAGGTAGTTGTAGTTTTGCTCAATTCTCACAGAACCTGGATATGAAGATGTATTCTACACTCATGGTTTTATAAAAGGGCATATAGTTTGATGAAGGAGCAAAATGTTTTATGAAGGAGCAAAACGTTTTATGAAAAGAACAACTTGTTTTATGAAGGAGCAATTTGGAACTTACCAGCAACAGCTCCGTTGCATTCGACACTGAAAATGGATTCTCCAGCGGTGTAAGTTACTGATCCACAAAATTCGTCTCCAGCATAAACCTGTCAAAGCATTTATGTGTTATATCGGCCATATCTTTAAAAATAATTAAGTGCAGTATCGAATTTTTTTAATGAAATTACCAGAGCGCCTGACATCCTATCCTGACAACAGTCAGTTCGACCGTAGATGACAATTCGGTTGATTTTTGAAACTGTATCCAGTGAAACTTCCCACCAGTTGTTAGAAGTGCTCGCTGAACAAGAACAGGAGCTGAAAAATAAAAAATCATTGAGTATAATTGGGCAAATTTCAACAAATTTATTTAGCGGCCAGCTAGAAATTCATTTTTCTCCATCGCATATGCCATTTGACTTACTTTCCCCAATAATTTCCATCAGTATTTCCATCGACGGCCCTGGATGCAACTCCACTCCATCCAGTTGAACTCTGGCTGACAGATACACTAGTTGAAGTTACCAAGTTTGCACCATCTCCATCATCAGAATCGACACCTAGAAATGGATTAATTAAAAACCGTACCGGGCCGCCGTAGGAGGAGGAGGATTACCTACAACTATGGCTCATGCAACTATGGCTCATAGAATCTATGAGCCATAGATGCATACAACTATGGCTCATAGATTCTATGAGCCATAGTTGCATGAGCCATAGTTGTAGGTAATCCTCCTCCTCCTACGGCGGCCCGGTACGGTTTTTAATTAATCCATTTCTAGGTGTCGATTCTGATGATGGAGATGGTGCAAACTTGGTACAGCAGTCAGTTCGTCCATAAATGACAACTCGGTTGATTTTTGAAACAGCATCCAAGTCCACGCTCCACCAGTTGTTAGAAGCGCTTGAGGAATGAGTACAGGAGCTGAAAAATATAGAAAAGGTTTAATTCAGTAATTGGGCAATATCAAACTCACGAAGCAGCCAGCTAAAGAATTGCTTCGGTGAGGATCAGAACTTCTGATTAAAATTTTTAATTTTAATTTTTCCGTAGTATAGGTGTGTGCTTACCCTAATGTTTCAGTAATATTACAGTCATATTGTAGTATGACATTTGATTCTATGCCATTTGACTTACTTTCCCCAATAATTTCCATCAGTATTTCCATCAGTGGCCCTGGATGCGACTCCACTCCAGCCCGTTGAACTCTGGCTGACAGACACAGTAGTTGAAGTTACCAAGTTTGCACCATCACCATCATCCGAATCGACACCTAGAAATGGATTAATTAAAAACCGTACCGGGCCGCCGTATGAGGAGGAGGGTCTGCAAAATTCGGACGGGCTTTGACAGAGAAGAGGAAGGAGGTAATAAAGGACCAAAAATCATGGACGTCATTTTTAATCGCCCCTAAGGAAGTTATGGAAGTACTCCGATTTCCTACAAAAACTTACCAAGAATCTCGACTTCACAAAGAGTAAGGTAATCTCCGTCGAGTGAGACCTTAACAATCTCCCCAACGATTGGGGAGCCACAGTCAACAACGTACACGCTCTGTCCGATTTCGTAGGTAACAGTACCACATAGAGTTTTTCCGACAAAGACCTGAACAAAATATTTTGATATCCAAATACGTATCTCACTTAAGAACAAAGATCTCATATTTACAATTTTAAGATGCCTAGACTTTAAAATATTTTTATAAATTTACCTGAGCTCCATCGATTCGCTCTTGACAGCAGTCTCGCCTGTTGTGAATAACAACTTTACTGACTGACTTTTTATCCAAAAGATCCACCTGCCAGTGATTGTTTCCCATATCAACAGAGTGAGTACAAGTTGCAGAATTCCATATTCCATTGCTATTTCCGTCGACAGCTCTGGAGGCAGCACCACTCCATCCAACGCTAGTTTGGGAGGTTGGGAGACCTCTACCAGAAGCAAGGTTCACAAGTGGAGCTTCGTCAGTCGGCTCACCAAATATGTTTACTTCGCAAAGCGTAAGGTAGTTGTATTTTTGCTCAATCCTGACAGACCCTAGAAATGAAGATGCATTCTACACTCATGGTTATGTGAAGGGACATATAGTTTGATGAAGCAGCAAAATGTTTTATGAAGGAGCAAAAAGTTTTATGAAGGAGTAAAAATATTTATGAAGGAGCAATTTGGAACTAACCAGCAACAGCTCCGTTGCAGTCGACACTGAAGATGGATTGTCCAGCGGTGTAAGTTACTGAACCACAAAATTCGTCTCCAGCATATACCTATCAAAGTATTTTTGTGTTATATTAATATATATATTAATATATATCTGCCATATCTTAAGAAATCGAAGTGTATAGTATCGAATTTGTTGTTTAATTACTAAATAAAGAATTACCAGAGCGTTAGCCATTCTCTCCTGACAGCAGTCAGTTCGTCCATAAATGACAACTCGGTTGATTTTTGAAACAGCATCCAAGTCCACGCTCCACCAGTTGTTAGAAGCGCTTGAGGAATGAGTACAGGAGCTGAAAAATATAGAAAAGGTTTAATTCAGTAATTGGGCAATATCAAACTCACGAAGCAGCCAGCTAAAGAATTGCTTCGGTGAGGATCAGAACTTCTGATTAAAATTTTTAATTTTAATTTTTCCGTAGTATAGGTGTGTGCTTACCCTAATGTTTCAGTAATATTACAGTCATATTGTAGTATGACATTTGATTCTATGCCATTTGACTTACTTTCCCCAATAATTTCCATCAGTATTTCCATCGACGGCCCGTGATGCAACCCCACTCCAGCCCGTTGAACTCTGGCTGACAGACACAGTAGTTGAAGTTACCAAGTTTGCACCATCTCCATCGTCAGAATCAACACCTGGATATTTTTAAATTCATGGAACTATGTCGGAGCCGGTGCCCGCGGTATATCGGGGACGGGGGAAGTTTACCATTCTGGTAATTCGGGGTCGCAATGTACAATTTGTACAATCGGGCACCAATTTACTACAAAAACTTACCAAGAATCTCGACTTCACATAGAGTAAGGTAATCTCCGTCGAGTGAGACCTTAACAATCTCCCCAACGATTGGGGAGCCACAGTCAACAACGTACACGCTCTGTCCATTAACGTAGGTAACAGAACCACATAGAGTTTTTCCGACAAAGACCTGAAAGTAATATTTTATTAATTCGATCAGCGGTTAATGGGGGAAAAGTCGTACCTGAACCTCAGGTTTCAGTGACGGCTATTACCTTAAATCTCAGGGAATAGCCGTCACCGAAAGCTGAGATCTCAGGTCTCAGTGGAAAATAGGAGAGGCCTGGAACTGAGGTGCAGGTACGACTTCCCCCAATGTCCCCGACTTCAGCTGCTCAGCTGCCAGGGGCAGTATAATATATTCAAAGTTTTTTTGACGAAATTCTGAAAACTCTTATAATAAGCCATCCTGATTTTTTCACTAAGCTAATTAGGGGATTCCTATATCGATATTATTGGAGCTATTATACTGTTTTGTAATGCCTCAACGACTGATCAAAATAGTTTTATAAGTTTACCTGAGCTCCATCGATTCGCTCTTGACAGCAGTCTCGCCTGTTGTGGATAACAACTTTACTGACTGACTTTTTATCCAAAAGATCCACCTGCCAGTGATTTTCTCCAGTATTTGCGGAGTGAGTACAAGTGGACTGACTCCATATTCCATTGGTCCGTCCGTCGACGGCCCTGCTGGCAGCACCACTCCATCCAACGCTAGTTTGGGAGGTTGGGAGACCTCTACCAGAAGCAAGGTTCACAAGTGGAG